>PITA01027736.1:0-20490 GCA_004023965.1 Spilogale gracilis | reverse complement strand
CTGGGTGGCTCAGTTGGTTGGGCGACCGCCTTCCGCTCAGGTCATGATCCCGGAGACCCGGGATCGAGCCCCACATCGGGCTCCCTGCTCGGCGGGAAGCCTGCTTCTCCCCCTCTCAGTCCCTCTTGCTTGTGTTCCCTCTCCAGCTGTGTTTCTCTCTGTCAAATAAATAAATAAAATCTTTAAAAAAAAAAAAAAAGTTAAGATTCCAGTTAAACCAAAAGAAAAACAGAACATTTTCAAGGGAAAACTGATCTTTCTAGGAAGATGCACATAGCCTGGTAAGAGTGGAGGCTTCTAGGGAAAGGGATGGGGCATGAGGGGGGGGAGGGAGACTTTTCACTCTATCTATGCCTTTTAGTACGGTGGGAAATTGTAATTATATGCATTAATTACTTTTTCTATTGAGAAATCATTTGGAAGTTCTTTCAGGCAGATTGAGGGACAGCAATGTGCAGGCTCCTTGAATCTGCTCCACAGTAGCAGGTCGATCTTGAAAGTGAAGCCCTCACTATGACAGGTTAACGAGCCCCCAAATCCCCCACACAACCCACACTGCCCATACCTTTCTTTGCTTGTGTCTCTGAAACACTGACCTTTTCCCAAACAAGGGCTGCCCCCAGTGACAGGAAAGGTCTCCAAGGAACCCCTCCCAAGGCACAGCTGGATGGGGAAGAGAGGTTCCTCTAGCCCTGCTACCCATGGAAGGAGAAGACATAAGTCCCTGAAAGTAAGAAAGGTCTTCAACCTTCTCCCTCTGCCTTCCAGGGAAATAGGGCCCCTCTCCTTGCTCTTCTCTTGGCCCCACAAACAATGAGGGCTCTATCTGCCAACTTCTCGGGCAATTGCTCAGGCCTCTTTCTTTCAACGCTGCTGCCCAGGATTGCCTTTTCAGAGATATGATTCTACCCCCTCCAAAAATAGCAATTATTATTTTATATGCCTATATAATATTATTATTATATAATATTTGTAAATGGGCTGTCCCTTTCAGAGAAGTCAGGCCAAGCCCTTCAGCTCTGGCTGTTTGTCCAGGTCAAAGTCTCTCTGGGCTATGCATGACAACCCCTGCGGAGCAGATTGTCTACACTCAGGGCTGGGCGCCTTTCTTGGGAAACTGTGCCAGCAGCCAGGATGGAGAAGAAAGGGAGCCTCATTTCTTCCGGCTGTGAGTGGGGCACTCTAGGTAAACACATTATGCTAAGATTTTGGTGCGAAAGATTAGAACAAATGACCCGCATGGGGAGACAACCTTGCCCTAGCCTCTTAGGGTTCTGTGGCTTGATTTCCCCCTCCTTTCCCCCACTGTGGCCAAGTCCAGGAGGAGGCCTGGGCAGCTACTCTTCCACCCGTATGGGCTCCTCTTGCCACCTAGTAGGATGGGGCGGGAACCCCAACCCTCCAACTATTCCTCCCCTCCAACTATTCTGTTCCTGGGAACTCCATTCCTCTGGGACTTTCTTTGTGATAGCCAGAAGGGCATGAGGGACACTGAGCCCCAGAGCTGAGACTGTGGGCAGACTCTGGAGGTGCTGCCTTCCTCAGACCCTAAAGCAAGGAGAGGTTAATGCACTCCTTCATCCTGGCCTGCTCCTTCCTAGGCAGTAGACACCTTGGCCCCAGAGGAAAATGGGTTCTCTTTTTAAGCACAATTAGTCCCAAATCATAAAGTCTAAGAAGTGAATCCCCCAGAGGACCCCCCAAAGAAGATTTTACATGCTCCTTGGGTTATCCTTGAAAAATCCTTCAAAATTTCTAAACCACTGCAATTATTTCCACAGGCTGAATACAGCAGTTCTTGGAAGGATTTCAAAGGGGACAGTGGCAGCAGCTCCCCTTAACCTCTGCTCTCTCTCCACAGCAGGGTTCTTCAGAAAGAGAAGCAAATCATCACTGGGATGTCCTCTCTACCCTGGCTATACCACTGTTGCCCAGCCATAGAAGATCTATTCAAGCCTTAGCCCACTGAGAACCTCTCCAGGGATCTGCCTTAGAGAGAGCCTCTGAACCTAAACTACAAGCCTAAAGAGCCAATAGGACTCTCCTTTCTGGGCATGAGCTGCCCAGCTATCCTCAAATTTCCTAAAAAGGGGGGGCATGAGGGTGGCTGGTGATGCTGGGGTGTGGCTGGATATCCCAATTAAAGTTGGTTTGGAGGGGCACCTGGGTGTCTCAGTCCTTAAGTGTCTGCCTTAGGCTCATGGGAGGGATCAGCCCAAATTGGCCTCCCTGCTCAGCGGGAAGCCTGCTTCTCTCTCCCTCATTCCCCCTCCCCTGCTTGTGTTCCCTCTCCGGCTGTGTTTCTCTCTGTCAAATAAATAAATAAATAAAACCTTAAAAAAAATAAAGTTGGTTTGGAGATTTTGGCTAGTCGTGGGTTTCCTGGGAGTAGCCATCTTCTCTCTGTTGATAACTAAGCAAGAAGGAAGTTATTAAACATGCAGCATGAAGGATTTTAGCTAGATATCAGAAGGGCCTTCCAGATGACCAGGGCTTTCTATGAGCAATGGAATATGGTGATTAAGAAAATAGACTCTAGTGTTGGCTGGGTGGCTCAGTTGGTTAGGCAACCTACTCTTGATTTCAGCTCAGGTCTTGATCTCAGGGTCATGAGATTGAGCCCTGTGTCAGGCTCTGCTGAGTGTAAAGCCTGCTTGGGATTTTCTCTCCCTCTCTCTCTGCTCCTCCACCTTTCCCGTCAATGTTTGCACACTCATGTGCGTGCTCCCTCTCTCTTTCTCTCTCTCTCATGAAAAACTTTCTTTATTAAAAACAGACTCTAAAGTCAGATACCCCTGGGCTTGAATACTAGCCCTACCAAAGAGAAGCTCTGTGACTTTAGACAATTCAACCTCTGTAGATCTCTATTATTTTAATTCTTAGAAAATTATAATAGTAGTAACTTCACAGGTTATTGAGATTACACAAGACGATAACAAAAAATATTTAGCACTGTGTCTATACTAAAGTACAATAGCTGTAACAGTAATAATAACCAGGTGAGGTGACAGAGTATCTCCAGAAATACTTAATAAACATTTAACAAGCAGAGGCTGAACTTTAATGATCTCTAGAACCAACACCTTTCAGACCTAGGATTCTTAGCCTTCCCCAGAATCTGTCCACTTTCAAATGGACCTGAAGAAATGTGCTTAGAAGAGGTATTAAGATTTTTTGAGACTCATCTGGCAGTTTAGTCACATATGTTTTCTTCCAACATCACCAGCTCCTCTAGGTATGTCCCTCATTAGGGTAACAAACCATCTAGGTTTGCCAAAAACTGAAAGGTTTCCTGGGATGTAAAATTTCAGTGCTCAAACTAGGTGAGTCCGAGGAAAACCAGGACAAGTTGGTCAGCCTACCCCAGCACTCAAGCTGGCCATAAGCACTGAGCTTGAAGCAGTTTCCTTAAGGGCTTCCCAAAACAGCAGGTTCCTTGCTGAAGCCACTGAACAGGAAATTCCAAACCCCCCTGTTTCTCCACTCTCTGAAATACTGTGCTGAGGCAAATATGCTTGCCAGATAAAATACACAACGCCCAATTAAATTTGACTTTCAGATAAACAATGAGTAAGTGTTTGGGATGACTATGTTACAAATACTGTATGGGACATACTTATACAATACCAGTGTTTATTGTCTACCTGAAAAGTGAATTTAACTGGACATGCTGTATTTTTACTTGCTAATTCTGGCAACTTTACCAACAAAGACAGTTTCTATGGCCAGCCAAGCTGGCTTCTGGAGTTGGGGGTGGGGGGTTGCTAGGGAAACAGCAAACATGAAATCATGTTTCCTTATAGACACACACTCTGCATTTTGGATCCCCAAATTCCTTCATTTTGTGAGCATTAGGGGCCAGAGTGGGATAAGGAGGGTTAGGGGCTGGTCAGCCACACCTAGCTTTAGGTAAGATTGAGGCCAGGCAAGATAGGATGAGCCCTCTGAGGCAGACTGCATAATGCAATGGTTAAGAGTTTGGGTTTTGTAGCAAGCCAAACTGGGTTTACAAACTGGGATACAAAAAATGGGAGGATTTCTGTACACACACCTAGCCTGAGGGAGCCTATAACCACTTCTGGAAAGCATATTAGAGACATTAACCAAATGGGGATTCAGATACAACTATCTACCTGTGATTGGCCAGCCCTAAGTGCACATGTAAGCAAGGTTATCAGCAGAGGAGCAACCTGTCCTTCCACAGTCAGATAAAAGGTTTCTGAAAATTCTGAGAAGCTCAGAATCCCATGGCCAATGTGGTTCTGATTTTAGGTTCCTAATGAGTTTCTAATTCACGTCCAGTTCATCTTCTATGACCACTCTCTTCTTTATATTTTTTATCACAACAGGTGGGGAATGCTGCTTTCCTCTCTGGATTTCCTTGAAAACCCCTCACATGAAGCATTTATGCAAATAATAGAATTTATCAAAGTTTGAGTATATGAAGGGTCATATGTTATAGCAATACAAACAATTAAAAATTGATTGCTAAACATTCCTGCATTTAAAAAGTCCTAGGTTACATTACTACTTGGGACATCTCTGCAAACCATTCTCCTGCGATCTACTCTTGCTTCTTTCTCCCTTCTCCCATTCCTTTTTTTTCCTTCTTTGTCCCACCCCAAATTCTTGTTTGTTTCTTATGAAGGGCAGTTTAGCTACATAAGTGTCATCTTCCAGTCCTTTCCATCAGAGCTTCTCCTTCTTCCCTACAATTAGAATACCAAAATATTTTCCTTAAAAAAAAGGGTGTTCTCTTCTTAGCAAAAACCTTAATGTCAACTAATGAAAGAATCATTTTAGCATCCCACTCCTCTTGCACAAACATAATCTCTGTTAATTGTACAACACATGAAGTAGAGTTGTTATACCCATTTTACACATGAGTAAACCAAGGCTTCTGAAGCCCACAGCTAGACTGGAAGACTTAGGATTGAAACCCACCTTTTCTCACTCTGAGTCTAGTCTTCTTCCCACTACCCAGTACACTACATTAGAGAACAAATATGTCCAAGATAAGGCTTGGAGAAATTTGCTCTCAGATGAAGGGTTCCCTAACTGGGGGAGTAGGGCATACTTCAGGCTACAAGCCTGTCTCTGACACCAACTCCAGAGCCAGTGGAGCAGTACTCCCTATCCACAGCAAATCACAGACACTCAGATTCATGAGGCCACTGGATTCCTGCACTGTTTCCTCTAGGCACCAGTTGAGACTCTACCTAGCTATCACTTTTGTTTTGTTTTTTAAACAAATTTTACTTCTAGGTCTGACAACAGCCAAAAGACACAGATCTGTTCCTAGGTACAATTTACAGATAAGCAAACTGAGTATCAGAGAACTTAAGTGATTTGCCTAAGGCTGCAGTATTAGTAAATTGCAGATGCTAAAAGGAGACTCCCTGACTCTATGCACTGCCAAAGCCCGTCAGCCAAACACCACCAGGACGTGCCTGGGGTTGATCAAATTGAGATTATTGTTCATTGCAACAAAGAGAGCCACCCAACACCCACTATGTCCCTTGTGCTTGCCTTCATAGGACAAAGCAGTAAGCTCAATGTGTTCCACTCCACTGTGCTCCTTGTGGTCTTGGGTTGGAGGGCATTGACAGAAATAGAAGGTCACTGAGATTTCCTTGAAACACTCACTGCCTTGGACCCAGCTCTTCCACTTATTAACAGTGACCACATCTTAGACTTCTCGGGTCTACCTGTTTGAGGTGCCAACCTGTCCATATCAGGGAGGTAAATTCACGCTGAATTGAGCTCTGTTATTTCATAGAGGTTCTTCAGTTTGGGATTTATTTTGCCTTTTTAGAAATAAGATCCTGGGGTGCTTGGGTGGCTTAGTCATTAAGCATCTACCTTCAGCTCAGGTCATGATCCTAGGGTCCTGGGATCAAGCCCCATATCAAGCCCCACATCGGGCACCCTGCTCATCAGGGAGCCTGCTTCTCCCTCTCCCACTCCCACTGCTTGTATTCCCTCTCTCGCTATCTCTCTCTGTCAAATAAATAAATAAAATCTTTTAAAAAAATTAGTTCCCTTGGGGGTGTTTTTGGTTATCTGATCAAATTTGTATTGTTCCTTGATGAAATTTTTTTCTAGCCTTCTTACACATGCTCTTATAGTCTGTCTGCTTGTGCAGTGTCTTTAATGTTGCTTATATGAGGAAAGGTCTACAGGATGACATAGATTCGTTGGACTTTTCCTTGCACTGGCCCCGGGCACTGGGACATTCAGAAGGTCTCCTCAGACCAGTGTATTTAGACAAACTTTATCTCAGGTTATCATATTGAAACCTTATAAAGACTTCTCAATTTTGTCTTTGTATCCTTGAGATCTGCTTTCTTCAGCTTTATCTACCCAGAGTCAGAGGGTTTTGTCTGGCCTTGGATTGGTGGCGATTTGCCTTTCACCAAACTCTAAAGGCAAGGTTCACCACCACCCTCTTACAGATTGTTGAGTTCTCACAGGGTGTTCTCAGTCTAAAAATGTACCTCTTCCAGGCTGAACACTTGCTTCTCTCATGTTTGCTCCCTATGATGCTAAGTTATATGTTTATCCCTCCGACTGACAGTTTCATGAGGGATATTTTAAAATTGCAGTGTACCCTTTGAGGAACTTTGGACATGAACAAGAGACACTTTAGAACAAAAAGCAAAAGAAACCCTCATGAAGAGATTATCTTGTTTGTCTAAAAGAAAGATCAGCCTTTTTTTTTAAGTTAGGAGATAGCATCTCCTTGGTCTTCGTATTTGGGAGATTAATAAATGCTGCTTTTTTAATTATACAGATTGATAAACTTGTCAAGGGTCCATTTTATGTCAAAACCAACTATATGCCACTCTTTTTTGTGTGCATACCTCAAAATCCTTATTTCTACAAGTTTACTTACTTTCTTTACCCTGTAGAGGAAATAAAACAAGCCTTTTTAGTGATAATTGCATATTTGACTATAGCTGGCTCTCTCTTTCCTTTTTATTTTATTCTGTTCTACTTTCTTTTTCCTCTCTTGTGAAATTTTAAATATTAATTTTTCAAAAAATAATTTAGTTGTCTTGCATACACCTTAGGAATATCTAGTCCAAATAAAGTCAAATTTGTCTAAAAGAAAATTTTAAAGATTACTAAACCATGTTATTTTTTGTGTGCACTGAAAAGTATATTTACATAATAGTCTTATTACTACAGCTATAAGAAAATAAGAAGAGGCTTTAGTTTCAGAATATAGGAAGAATTTGGAGGGCACCTAGGTGGCTCAGTTGGTTGAACATATAACTCTTGATCTCAGGGTCGTGAGCTCAAGGCCTATTTTGGTTTATTTAAGAGTAGATTTCAATTGTAATTCAAACTTCCTAAATTTCCTACATTGGCTTTATGAATTAAATAACTTACCACTAATGTGGGAGCAGAAGACAAGCTGAGGGCAAAGCACAAGCTGATCCTGCACACCCCTCCACCCCCCTTACCCCCTTCCCCTTCCCAGATGGGATAAGTGTGACATTCCTCCAGGAAACTCCTAACTCTACAAAGTTAATGCTTTGCTAGATGGAAAAACAACCTTAGTTTGCTAAGAGCAAGGCCTCCAGTATCCTGAGGGTCACTTTTAGCCTGTGAAAGTCTTTTTGGACACCTCCCATTTTCCTTACCTTCCCCAACGCCCAAGTATATAATCAGCCATTCCTCACTACCCCAGTGCAGCAGCACTTTCTGCCCAGTCCATCCCCGTGCTTTAATAAAATCACTTCTTTTGGGGCGCGTGGGTGGCTCAGTTGCTTAAGCGACTGCCTTCGGCGAGACCCAGGATCAAATCCCACATGGGCTCCCTGCTCGGCGGGAAGCCTGTTTCTCCCTCTCTCACTCCCCCTGCTTGTGTTCCCTCTCTGGCTGTGTTTCCCTCTGTCAAATAAATAAAATCTTTAAAAAAAAAAAAGATCAAAACCATTAAAAAAAAATCACTTCTTTTGCACCAGAGACCTCTCAAGCATTCTTTCTTGGCCGCCAGCTCTGGACCTCACCAACATGCCAAAACTACATCACCACTGATTGCAAAATGTGTTTAAATTGAAATTAGGTGTAAAAAATGGAATTCAATTAAGTAGAATAGTAATAATGAATATCTTTCAAAAGTTTAATATTATGACATTCTTAAAATGCTATAAATCAGAAGAATTAAGTGTGTTAGCTAAATTGTAATTTCCAGATTCTTAGATAATTTTAACATCTTAGGGGCTTCTGGGTGGCTGAGTCAGTTAAGTGTCTACCTTTGGCTCAGGTCATGATCTCACAGTGCTGGGAGGGGGCCCTGTGTCCAGCTCTCTGCTTAACAGGGAGTCTTCTCCCTCTCACTCTCCCTCTGTGCTCTCCCCTCCCCTCTCTCTCTCTCAAATAACTTTTTAAAAATCTTAAAAAATCATTATAAGATCTTAGACCTAAGTTAATTACAAATAATCTTTGGATGTCTGGATACTTCCAAAAAGAAAAAAAACAAACCAGATATAAACATATTTATTCTTGGTTTTTTAATAGTAATCAACTAATAGAATATTCAAACACTTTTGAATGATATTTTATATATATTTTGCCTCGAAACTGTTAAAATGATAAGAAATAATTACTCATGGAGAAAAAGTAGCTAAATAATTCTTTACTTTCTGTTCTCTAGTTTTCTCTTATATATGAAGAAAGAAAAGTTGGTTCTTTTGATTAAAGAATTAATATAAATGGTTTGTGGTACTTGGTACAACAATCACAGAAAAATAGAAACTATATAAGATAATAGTTATTTAATATAATGTATACTTTACTTAATATACTGATAAGTTAATTATACTTAAAGCTATAATTAAAAGCTTGAGATTATTGCCTATTTTCATATTTATATATCTCTGTATACATAAGTACATATATAAAGATACATTAATAAACCCTTTACCACAAATTATATGAATAATGTCCCAAAGGAGTAAAATTAGAATATTCTTATGTATAATGACTAAGTTTATAATCAGATTAGTAAGAGGTTCCTTTTTGTCACCAAATTATTGTTAACTCTCAGAGCTTTGTGACATATTATGAAATTGTGTTTTAACCAATTACTTACTTTTTTAAAAAGTTAATTTCCTTTTTGGATATTGAGTTTGAGTAGTTCTTTATAGATCTTGGATATCAGCCCTTTGTCTGTAGTGTCATTTACAAATATCCTCTCCCATTCCGTGGGTTGCCTCTTTGTTTTTGTTGACTGTTTCCTTTGCTATACAGAAGCTTTTTATTTTGATGAAGTCCCAAAAGTTCATTTTTGCTTTTGTCTCCTTTGCCTTTGGAGATGTGTCTTGAAAGAAGTTGCTGTGGCCAGTGTCAAAGAGGTCACTGCCTATGTTCTCTTTCAGGATTTTGATGGATCCTGCTTCATGTTGAGGTCTTTCATCAATTTTGAGTTTGCCTTTGTGTGTGGTGTAAGAGAATGGTCTAGTTTCATTCTTTTATATGTAGTTGTCCAATTTTCTCAGCACCATTTATTGAAGAGGCTGTCTTTTTTCCACTGGATATTTTTCCTGCTTTGTCAAAGATGGTTTGACCATAGATTTGTGGGTCATATCTGGACTCTCTACTCTGTTCCATTGGTCTATGTATCTGTTTTTGTGCCAGTACAATGCTGTCTTGGTGATCACAACTTTGTAATAAAGCCTGAAGTCAGGTAATGAGATGTCCCCAGCTTTGTTTTTCTTCTTCAACCATTCCTTAGCGATTCGGGATCTTTTTTGGTTCTATATAAATTTTAGGATTGTTTGTTCCAACGCCTGAAAAATGATGGTGGTCGGGGCGCGTGGGTGGCTCAGTTGGTTAAGTGACTGCCTTCGGCTCAGGTCATGATCTCGGAAACCAGAGATCGAGTCCCACATCAGGCTCCCTGCTCTGCGGGAAGCCTGCTTATCCCTCTCTCACTCCCTCTGCTTGTGTTCCCTCTCTGGCTGTGTTTCTCTCTGTCAAATAAATAAAATCTTAAAAAAAAAATGTTGGTGGAATTTTGATCGGAATGGCATTGAAAGTATAGATTGCTCTGGGCACTATAGACATTTTAATAATGTTTATTCTTCCAATCCATGAGCATGGAATGCTCTTCCATCTTTTTGTGTCTTCTTCAATTTCTTTCAAGAGTGTTCTGTAGTTCCTCGAGTACAGATCCTTAACTTCTTTGGTTAGGTTTATTCCTAAGTATCTTATGGTTTTTGGTGCTATAGTAAACAGAATTGATTCTCTGATTTCCCTTTCTATATTTTCTTTTTTTAAATATTTTATTTATTTGACAGAGAGAAACACAGCCAGAGAAAGAACACAAGCAGGAGGAGTGAGAGAGGGAGAAGCAGGCTTCCTGCCGAGCAGGGAGCCCGATGTGGGACTCGATCCCAGGTCTCCAGGATCATGACCTGAGCCGAAGGCAGTCGCTCAACCAATTGAGCCACCCAGGCGCCCCCCTTTCTATATTTTCATTGTTAGTGTATAAGAACACAACTGATTTCTGTGCATTGATTTTGTACCTTGCCACATTACTGAATTTTTGTATAAGTTCTAGTAGTTTGGTCCAAAAAAGAAGATGAACACATCAAAAAATGGGCAGGAGACATGAAGAGGCACTTCTCCATAGAAGATATACAAATGGCTAACAGACACATGAAAAAATGTTCATCATCACTAGCTATCAGGGAAATTCAAATCAAAACCACACTGAGATACCACCTTACACCAGTCAGAATGGCCAAAATTAACAAGACAGAAAACAACAAGTGTTGGAGAGGCTGCAGAGAAAGGGGAGCCCTCTTACACTGTTAGTGGGAATGCAAGTTGGTGCAGCTGCTTTGAGAAACAGTGTGGAGATTCCTTAAAAAATCAAAAATAGAGCTACCCCATGAACCTGCAATTGCACTACTGGGTATTTACCCCAGAGATACAGATGTAGTGAAAAGAAGGGCCATATGTACCCCAATGTCCATTGCAGCAATAGCCACAATCACCAAACCGTGGAAAGAGCCAAGGTGCCCTTCAACAGATGAATAGATAAAGAAGATGTGGTACATATATACAATAGAATACTACACCTCCATCAGAAAGGATGAATACCCAACTTTTGTAGCAACGTGGACTGGATTGGAAGAGATTATGCTGAGTGAAATAAGCCAAGTAGAGAAAGTCAAGTATCACATGGTTTCACTTACTTGTGGTGCATAAGGAATAATATAGAGGACAGTAGGAGAAGGAAAGGAAATGGGAAGTAGGGTAATTCGGGGAGAGAAACGAAACATGAGAGACTTTGGACTCAGAAACAAACTGAGGGACTTGGAGGGAAGGGGTGGGGGGATGGGAGAGCCTGGTGGTGGGTACTGAGGGCACATATTACATGGAGCACTGGGTGTGGGGCCTAAACAATGAATCTTGGAACACTGAAAAAATAAAATAAATTTAAAGTAAAAAAAGTTAATTTCCTAATAGATGTTGTTGTTTATTGCTAGGTTAATTTTACAGTGATAATGATACATATTTCTTCTTTTAGATATGCATGATTTACCTTGTCCTGCTAATATCTATTCTTTTTTAAAAGATATATTTATGTATTTGAGAGAGAGGGAGAGTACAGGCATGCCTACTAATGGAGGGAGGGGCAGAAAGAGAGAATCTTCAAGAAGATTCTCCCACGCAACTTGGTGATCCATCCCACAACCCATGATATCATGACCCCAGCCAAAATCAAGAGTCACGGGGTGCCTGGGTGGCTCAGTTGGTTGGGTGACTGCCTTCGGCTCAGGTCATGATCCCGGAGACCTGGAATCAACCCCCACATCGGGCTCCCTGCCTGGCAGGAAGCCTACTTCTCCCTCTCTTACTCCCCCTGCTTGTGTTCCCTCTCTGACTGTGTTTCTCTCTGTCAAATAAATAAATAAAATATTTTTTAAAAAATCAAGAGTCAGATGTCCAACCCATCCATTCAGCCACCCTGGTGCCCCTAACAAATATTCTTAATTTTGCTTTTCCCAAATGCAAAATAATAAAACCATTAAGATGACTTTTGTGCCTAAACAATCTTTGAATTTTCTAAAATAGCCATTAAATAACACAAAGATATGCCTATTCACCTCATAAAAGAAAGGACAATAAGAACAATTAGGTTTCTCTAAATTTCTACAACTTTTAAGTCAAATTATTATAAGAACTTTGTCTACCCAACAGTATTAAAGTAATCTGACATATGAAAAGTGAAATTTATCTTCCAGATATGAGTAAAATATACAAATACAGGTATCTTTTTGAGTTTAATAATTTTCAAGTTAAAAGAAATATACTCATAATTTTAAGCACAAAGACTGATACAATACCTCTCTATCAAAAGATTTTTCTAGTATTTTAGATCCACAACCTCTCTTTTCCTTTTTGTTATAAAGTTTCTAGATAAGCAAGGGTACTAAGTTAATTACATGGGAGTGGTAAAAGATATGTTGCTTATTTCAGTCCTTCATCAGATCCAGTACCTAAGACAAAGCACCTTGTCTAAGAGCTATAACAATAATAGTAAAACATAAAAACTTCAATTAGCTTAGTTCTATATCTCCAGTAAACCCAGTGATTGTCTATGTTATGCAAACTCTTTTATGGACAAAAAACATTTACAAATTTTCAGACAGTGGCCTGACCTCCTTGGAAATATTGCTTTCCCATTCATGCTGTCAGTTACTATGACACTCAAAACCCAATTAGGCTTCTTCATTTACCTGAAGAAAGAACAACTTTCTGCTTACTTCTCTTAGGGGATTCTCCACGTCCTACACAGACCTTTAGCAACCTTTTGGCTTACTTTGCAAGAACTGTTCAACTTAAAAAAAAAACAAAACTGTTCAACTTGACTCAAAAAACTCTGTTAATTTAGAAGAACATAAAAACTGGCTCACTGCTATTTTTTCAATTTTTTAAATAATAATTTATTTTATTTTTCAGTGTTCCAAGATTCATTTTTTATGCTCCACACCCAGTGCTCCATACAATTCGTGCCCTCAATACCCACCACCAGGCTCATTGCTATTTTCATAAATGATACTTTTGCTCACAATATAGTCTGTGCCCCACTAGGGTACAACATCATATGGGGATATCAAACATCACACTAACTTACACTGTGTATTCAGGATAATTCTGAAAAACCTTCAGATATTTGAAATTACTACCTCTTTAGAGGATAGTGTTTCTCTAGAAATAATTTTGAAATCACCCCAAATTACCCAGTTACCTCCAATGAGGCATACACAAGATACTCTAGAGAATTCCCCAGAAGAGATAACTGACTGCCTCTTCATAGATACTATTCAAGCTCTGGCTCCCATATTAGGAATAATACAACTAGAAAAGATGATCTAAAATTTATTTCTGACTCTAGAAAAAGTCATAAATAACAACCTCTACTCAGAAAGCCCCACAAACTAGTCTACATTCAGTAGCCAGGGCTGTTATGGACATCACATTACCTTTTATTTCCTCTTACCTAGTCAAGGGGAATTTTATGCCATAGCACATGCTTTTTGCTATGCCTCTATACTGTAAGATAATAAAACATCCAGGGAGTGGGGGAAAGCCATTTGTTTCCTTGACTAAGTATCATTTTGTTTCTGATAATTGTCAGGATTTACAGTTGGCTGATACAACCTGTTCAGAGATTCAAATGCTACTGCACAACCATTGTCACATTACAGGACTCAACAACTCATCCTGCAGCTCAAGGAGCAGAAGCGATTAACTCTAGTTTTACCACAGACTATGTTCTCTAAGCAACCTCCTGGTCAGCAAAATCTTGGCAATGGAGGAAATCGGAATATCACTGATAGGACTTCATCTGCCCTCGGTGATAAAGGAGGCACTAAGAAAGAAGCAAGTAGCCCCTGACAATAAGGACCTGGTCTGGTAGTATCCGATGGGCTTTAATATCCTCCTGACAAAAACTGTCATAGAACATTGACGTCAAACAGGACATGCTGCAGCCATGATGGATCAAGACCAAAAAAGACCAGTGCAGGGAGCTGAAATAGCTCAGTTGGGAGAGGATTGGAATGGAAAAACCGCTGTGTCATCAAATCTGAACACAGACAAAATATGAACATTATGTAAGCCATAGACATGACTAAACTTCTCCCAATTCTGGCTAATATGAGTGACTCCTACTTTTTAAATTACATCTTTATCTAATTCTAATCTCCCCTCTTTTTAGATAGAGTTTTTGAGATACCAAATTATAGAATTACTTCTGCTTTCTGACAGCATCCAATTCAGAGTAAACCCTTACTTCTTTAAACCTTCTCCCAAATCACTTATGTCCAAATCCTGAAACACCCAATGATTCCCCACGGTGTGCATTCTCCCTTGCTATAATGAGTAATACATACATTATCTCACTTTTATACCACAAAGAAGAAATTATCATCATCACCATTTTGCAGATAATGAAACTGAGACTCTGATAATTTTTTTTAAGATTTTATTTTTTTTGGTCAGAAAGAGAGAGTAGGCAAAAGCAGGGGGAGCAGCAGGCAGAAAGAGAGGGAGAGGCAGGCTCCCCACTGAGCAGGGAGCCCAAGGCAGAGCTTGATCCCAGGACCCTGGGATCATGACCTGAGCCCAAGGTAGATTTTTTTTTAAGATTTTATTTATTTGACAGAGAGAAACACAGCCAGAGAGGGGACACAAGCAGGGGGAGTGAGAGAGGGAGAAGCAGGCTTCCCACCGAGCAGGAAGCCCGATGTGGGGACTCAATCCCAGGTCTCTGGGATCATGACCCAAGCCAAAGGCAGTCACTTAACCAACTGAGCCACCAGGTGCCCCCAAAGGCAGATGTTTAACTGACTGAGCCACCTAGGCATCCAGGTCAACTTTCCCAAGATGACCCAGTTAGTAAGCAAAGAAACCCATACAAGAACCCAGGGCTTGTTCTTTGTGTTATGTCATGCTGCTTTTAAGAGTGTTTCAGGGAGATTCTGTTAGGTTCTTAGCAATTGTTCTAAAAAAAATCCGGTTGCCAGGGTTGCCTGGGTGGCTCAGTTGTTAAGCGTCTGCCTTCAGCTCAGGTCATGATCCCAGAGTCCTGGGATGGAGCCCCGCCTTGGCAGGAAGCCTGCTTCTCCCTCTCTTACTCCCCCTGCTTGTGTTCCCTCTCCAGCTGTGTTTCTATCAAATGAATAAATAAAGTATTTTTTTAAAAACCCACTTGCCAATAAATTGCATCTTACTCTTAGTTGACATACTGGTTTATCTTCCCCTCCATAACTGCTCCTAGCCACTTTGAATGCTCTCATTAAGCTTGCACCCAGTAGTTGTTCATCATGTTGTGTGTGTGTATATGTGTGTATGTATGTTGTGGGTGGGTGGGAGGTGATGTATGTTGATGTGCTCTGTGATATGTCCCAGGGCCTGCACCTGGTTACTTGAATCACCCAACCATATCTGCACAGAAAAAAGCCAGACAAACCTCTTTCTTCAGACCCCTTCCAGGCTTCCAGGCTGAGGAGCTGGGGAGCTGAGGAGCTCACAGGCCAGCAAAGCCAGCCCGGTAAGGCTGCTAGCTCAGTACAGAGGTTGCAAGGGAGCATGAAGGGAGGAGCCAGAGCTGCTCCTGCGGAGCCTCTGACTAGTGCTGACAGCGGAGAATTGGCTGTCACCCAGCAAGGATGAAGTGAATTCTCACCGCTGTCGGTCTCCTGCCCACCTTGTGCTTGAGGAGCAATGGGGGAGGGGATTCAGAAAGGGTATAAGATATGTCCTCTGCATGGGAGTACTTACGTTAGCCTCCCCCAAATGACACTACCTCCTGCCTCCTCTTCTCTCCCTCCCATCTGGTGCCATGTGTTGTGATGCTAAAGGAAGTACTCTTGGGAGGAGAGGGCAGATGTGCTCACAGATGTGGGCATGAGTCACAGCTGTGAGAGCCGTCAGAAGAAGAAGTGTGAGAATTCATTGACCTAGGCATGTCTGCCCTAGGATAAATACCAGTCAAAAATACCTCAAGAGGTGGTATGGAGAGAGAAGAGAAGGGAGGCAAAGAACAAAGTTCCAGCCATTTTTATGTAAGCTGCCATTTAGGGACTGCGATCTCGAATTGTGTGTTAGGAGAACAGGGGAGTTTGCCTGGAGGCTGTATCTGACTAAAGGTATTTTATTTAGATTATACTTTCATTTGGGGTGGCTTGGTGAGCAGGTGGCAGTCTGTAGCAGGAAGAGTAGGGATAAAGCTCTTGTCAGCCATCCCTGGTTTCAGGTGTGATGAGAAGGGCTCCTTCTCTGGGCCCACAGGCAACAGAGAAAGTCAGAGAGATGGGACCAAGGAGGAGAGTCTGGCATCTTGAGCAAGGGGTAGTAGAAGCAAACTATTGCAAATACAGTGGCTCCTTCATAAGAATCAGCTAGGGCAGAGGGAGTGCTGCATACAACCAACATGTAAGGCTCTTGGGACCAGCTATCCTCTCCCCACAAAGCCCTAGGCCTAGTATGGTGCCTTATTCATGGCTGGTCTTCATTAAATAATCAGAATATTTTCCCATCTCCACTCATAGATTTAAGAAGGGACTAGAATCATTGGAATGATCCATGGCATTCTTGAGATTTGATTCTCCCAAGCTTTGATCTGGAAGGGTAAAATGGAAGGCTGACTTGGGCCATCTGGACTTCCATCCTCTTGTCTATCCTACAGTCACCAAAGCCATTAGCTGAATTTCTGCTCCTCCTCTTAGAAAGCCCCAATCTCAACAAAGACACTATGCCTCTTTCCCTGTCCCCAGCAGCCCAGGTGATACGGGCAGGCATTTTTTTAAAAGAACCTCCTTTCATCCCCTCTCCAAAGAGGAGATGATGAATAGGAAAGGATGCATCAATGACATCAAATAAAAACATCTCCAAAGGGGCACCTGGGTGGCTAAGTCGTTGGCTGTCTGTTTTCGGCTCAGGTCATGATTCCAGAGTCCGGGGATCGAGCCCTGCATCGGGCTTCCTGCTCAGCAGGAAGCCTACTTCTCTCTCTCTCATTCCCCCTGCTCATGTTCCCTCTCTAGCTGTGTTTCTCTCTGTCAAACAAATAAATAAAATTTTCAAAGTAAAATCTCCAAAGCACTGACAAATTTTATTGGAGTCCCCAGGTGGAAGGAGAGTGTAGTTTCCCAAAATATGTTCCTAAGGATGCCAGTTAGTTCCACTGGATAGTGAAAGGTATAATGTAAAAAAGAGGGCTCTGTAAGGCTCTGTTGGCGAAAGGCTGGGTTAACCAAAGTTGAAAATAATAAGTGTTTCTACTTCAAGACTCCTCAGAATCTCCAATACAGTAATGTGCATATATGGCTTTCAAAAGATGAAGAGAATGAAGTTTGCAACTAGAAGCCATTTATTAAGCATTTGCTGTGCACTAGGCTCTGAGGGAAGTGCTTTGCATGTATTAATCCTTATGTAATCTTTATCACATAATAGATACTACTGTTCTTTTCATCCTGTAAATGAGGAAACTGAGGCACAGAGAGGTTAAGTAATCCATCCAAGGTCACAAGCTAGGACACAGCTGATACTTTAAAGGATTGTGCTAGGGGTTCCTGAGTGGCTCAGTTGTTAACCATCTGCCTTCAACTTAAGTCATGATCCTGGAGTCCCAGGATCGAGCCCAGCATCAGGCTCCCTGCTCAGAGGGAGGCCTGCTTCTCCCTCTCTCACACCCCCTGCTTGTGTTCCCTCTCCAGCTGTGTTTATCTCTGTCAAATAAAAAAATAAAATCTTTAAAAAAAATAAAAAAATAAAGGATTGCACTAGAGTATCAGATCAGTGTGACAGAGACTCAGATCTCACTGAACCCATTTCTTCTTCTTACAGGGTCCACCACCCAGTTACATTTCCCAGGATTCCTTGCAATGAGGTGGTCATCCTTACTTTGGACTGTGTGCAGAAATGATGTGTGTCCTCTCCAGGCTGTGGCAATTAAGAATGGGTGTGCCTCCTCTACCGTCCCTCTTTTCTCTCACTTGTTGGCAGAATACAGAAGATCCAGTAAAGGGCTTCAGGAACATAAAGGTGGTCAGGCCATATTATGAAAAGAGCTTGGGTCCCTGAATGACTATGTAGATCAGTGCCCACCAGCCCAGCCCATCATCACTCTCTCTAAGCAACATTGGACTGTAACATGGATAAAAAATAATTGGTGATTACATTAAAAGACCAGATTTGGGGGCTATTCATTACAGTATTTATCCTATCCTATCCTGACTAATATAATAAAAAAAATTCCTTTTTTCTAGAACATTTCCTGGGACAAAGATTCTGAGGATTTTACACTGAGGAATGTCTGTGTAGTATAATGAGCACCAGCTTTGAAGTCAGTCAGAAGTAGAGTCAATTCTCAGTTCTGTACATGCAATGCAACTTTGGGCAACTCACTTAATTTTTGTGAGCTCCTGTTGCCTAACTTAAAAGTGAAGATAATAATGCCAAACTCAAAGAATAGTTGTGAAGATTAAGTAAAATCATGTATAAGAAGTGTGGGACGCATAGTAGGTGCTCATTAAAAAGTAACCATTATCATTACAGGAAAGTCCTGGCACTCTGCCTGATGCATAATCATACAGACCTAATAAATAGTAGTTCTTTTTTTTTAATTCCTTCCACATCCCCATATCCCAAGGGTTGGCTTGACTTGACAAGCACCTTGTCTAGATTTCTACCCTCCCAGCTCCCTCCTAACCAGTGTCTTCTCGGCAGTACTCTCTTACCTAACTCTCAGGAGCAGGACTATGCTGCAGCCTCATCCTATCCCAAACAAATGCCAAATCCCCAAAGTGAAATGACTCTCTACTGAGGACCTGCCTCTTAAAAAGGACTCTGTGGAATGAACAATGTTTTTTTTTTCCAGACTCAAGTTGTCAGCTCCAACTCTTCTGGAGTCCTCCAAGTTGACTTTAATGGCTGGGGGCAAGGGGCAGGGCTATGCTGCCATCTTCACTCCTAGTGTCCAATCTAAAGTTACCTTCAGTGTGTATGGAGCAAACATAAATTCAAGTGTCAGCCAACATGGTGCTACTGAATCCTGCAAAGGGGTGTGCCCAAGCCCCAGGAAGACCAGAAGTAGCAGCAGCTGTGGACAGAGGGCTGGGGGTGGGGGTGGAAGGCAATGGTGAGGTGGGCAGGGTGTTCCTACTGCAAAGAGAATTCTAGTACCAAGGGGATCCTTGATCTGTGGTGATATGTGACCACTCCAGACATTTATCCAGAAAATCGAATTCATAACAACTCACGTCTCCCTAGAGCAGACAGAACAAATGTTTCTTGCATCCTGTCCAGCTTTGGCACCTTCCTAATTCCCCCTCCCCCAGACCAAAAGTAAAAAAAAAAATAAAAAGCTCAGCTATTTATAATTCTCTGCTTCGTCAAAGTTGGCCTGGATCTCTCAACTATTTTTCCTCTTCCCTCTGTGCTGGAATTTTCATTGATTTGAGACTCTCTTATTCCCTTAGGTTGATCAAGTTCCTGAGGTAACCTCTTTGGAGGGTTGCATTGGTGGGTGTCAGTGAGGAGCATGCTCTTGCTAGGGGCATGAATGGCCTTACCTTGGCTCCTATAGGCCATGAACTCCTTCCCAGCCCTCTCTGGCATTTCCTGCTCTTCTTAACTAAGGAGGCTTGGGGAACCTACTGCCAACCCCCATCTCTGTGTGAGGTAGATCACTGGTCCTCACACCCTTAAGGAATGACAATGTTGGAACTCAGGCAGCACATCTAGCGGTCTTTAAGGCTTGGGAGCTGATTATACTGGGCTGAGGCTGAGCCAAGGATCCCTGGAAAGAAACCTTTAGAAGGTGCCATGGCACCTCATCAATGCAAGTATCGAAAGAGAATCCCTGGTGGCCTGGAAGTTGGAAACAAATCCTCCTGAACCTATTCCTTACAAGGCAAACTGAAACAATATCAATAGCAATTGTATTGGAGAGGGGGCCAGGTAGGGGATAACACATTCTCAAAGGTCAGACAAGCTCCAGCCTTGGAAGGGCAAGATTGGTCAAGGAAGTGTCCATGATTCACCTCATCCTTCCTTGACTATGGGTGGAGGGTGGAAAATGGAAAACAATTATAGCTAATAATTACTGAGTGTTTAGTATGTGCCCAGCAGTATTCTAATTGCTTTATAGACAACAATGCATTGATTCTATAAAATATCCTTATAAAGAAATATCCCCTTTTAGAGGCAAAGCAATAGAGACTGGAGCTGTTACAGAGCTGGTATGATAAAAACCAAGGCTTGAACCTAAACAATCTGCCTTCAAATCCCATGCTCCTAACCACTATGCACACACCCTGGCTAGTGTGCCTGTGTGTAGATAAGCCTGCTCTCCTGCCCTCCACCTCCTGATTTAGTCCTTCTCCATTCAGGATCTGGTTCCCCTGCCTGGGGCCACAGGAAAAAAAATGTTACTGTATTGCTTTAGTAGGTCCTAGG
>PITA01027735.1:0-20492 GCA_004023965.1 Spilogale gracilis | reverse complement strand
TTGGAGGGAGGGGGATGGAGGGATGGGAGAGCCTGGTGGTGGGTACTGGGGACACCTAAAGCGTGGAGCACTGGGTGTGGGGAATGGGGAATGAATCTTGGAACACTGGAAAAAAAAATTTAAGTAACAACAACAACAAAAAGTTTCTTTTCAGTTAGTCACAAATACTCTACCTTTTTTCACAAAGGACAAAAGTGTTGGTCTATTTTGCCTTAAATTTAGTTTAAACATAGTTTAATTATAAACTTCATTAAAGTTTATAATAGCTTGAAAAAGTATCAGTCCCTTTTCTCTTTTCAGTTGTGCTGATTTTGTGCTCATTTTTTTATTTCAAGCTTATCATTGAAGAATAGCTGTTCATATTCCTAAGAAATCTGTCTAAGACCCTTCATTTAATGCTTTGTGACTAGGTAAATGTTTAAAAAAGATCACAAACAGTGGGACACTGAATTCAGGAATCTGATTATTGAACTGATTTTAGGTTAGTATTTAACAAATACTCTACAAATTTATGTCGTGTCTGATATTTCACTGAATATTTTTCTAATTATGAAATTAATGCATCAGCAACTGTGTGTTTATTCATTCTGAGTATTTACCACCCTCGGAAACTGATGCAGAAGTCATTTCTCCCTTTGGCTTTTCTTGGGGTGTATTTGCTGGCTTTGATTAGTAGCACCTATGGAACAATCTGAAATAAATTAGTATGGTGGAATGGAAATCTTAGTGGTTTAAGTATCACTCTTAGTATATACAGCATGTCGAAAGCTCTACAGTCCTCTTCTGGCTTCATCTCTTTGTTCCCTTTCTTTCCAAGGTTCTGTCTATAAAGTCTTAAGTAGTTGACTAGTTGGATGATTTATGGAAGTCAAAAAGACTTTCAACTTTTAGACAGAAGGATCATTTTGTTGACCTGATGAAAGTTTAGGTCTTGGTGGGTCCACATTGAAAGAGGTTAGAGTCTTAGATTGAAAATGAAATTTACTTAATGTTCATCTTACTTCTAAATGTAAGATTGTTACATGCATATGTTAGTATCATGAAGATAATAAGGCAGGTTTTACTTTTAAAGACTTTGTGGGTAGCATATGGGAAGAATCAAATGGAAACAGTTTTTGGTCTTATACTTGGCAAAGCACTGCTGAAGATAGGTAAGAAAGGCAGATAAATGAGCTTAAGTTTAGTATTGTTCACGTGAATTGATTGTTTGATTGTGTATGACAGGCTTCTCTTTGCCTAGTGCCCTTTTTCTCCTTCTTTTCCTTCTCCTGCAGTTTTTTATGTCCTCTCCTTTCCCCCTAGCCCTTCTTCATGGCACTATGGATCAGTGAAGGATAGGTCAAGTTAGAATTGCTAATGGTGAGGATATCTGTTAGCAAACATGAGAAGCCATAAACATGGCTTGCTGGCAAATAGGGAGCTTATGGAAAGGAGAGAGATCCTGTGTGTTCACCAGTGCTCTTCTTACTCAAAAAGCTTAAGGCCATTGACAAGTTAGGAAATACATCACTTCTCCTCCTCTCTTGCCAGGAAAAACACCACCTTTAGAGAACAGGGGCATAAGAAACTGCTGGTTTAAGTCCTTTCTGTGCCTGCTGGCACTCAAAGTAACCATTGCTGTGGTTAGTCTTATTACTCATTCTTGGTCTTGGTATGTGTGACCTTGGCCCGATTTGTCTTTCATGACTCCAGGGCTGCACAGCTCAGGAGGATTTGAGTACAAAAACTTTCTCCTGAGATTACTGAAAGGGCTATTCCTCTTGAACTGAAAGCAGAGGTAACTTTTGATGGTGTTTGGATTTAAAGGGTACTCTCACTGAATAAATTGGCCTTGTCTTAGCAAAGCAGTCACCCCAACGTAGCAAGGTCAACTTAGGTCTAGAGGTATGTTTCAGTTGCTTTCAAATTTTTTAAAAAAAGCTTTATTTATTTATTTGCCACACAGAGAGACAGAGAGAGAGAGCAAGCACAGGCATGGAGAACAGAAAGCAGGGGAGAAGCAGGCTTCTTGCTGAGCAAGGAGCCTGATGTGGGGCTTGATACCAGAACCCTGAGATCATAACCTTTGCCACCCAGGTGCCCCTCAATTTAATATATATTGTGTCACTTTATTTTTCAGTAAGTTTCATGAGTCCATGTAAACTATATAGCCAGTTAGAAATGGGCTCTTTCTCAGATCAAGATGGACGATTTTCCCCCCAGGTAAAGATACACAGAAGCTAGTGTAAACATTCAAATTATTAACTATTCAGAATCACCCATTAATCAAAAGCTTTAACCCTGTAATTTTATAAGAAATACATAAAAGGGTGATAATTGTTTTTGACTTTATACTAAACCCTTGTAGACTTTAACCTAATGGCAGAGAAGTTTTGCCTCTATTTCTCAACCTGTGACTTCATAGAGTACCAAAGTAACAGATCCCCAGAAGTATGACCTTAGGGATTATAAATATCTGAATAATGAAATAGAGATTGAATTACATTCCCCTCCTGTATTTAATAAATCATGAAAATAGACGAATGCATTTATAAACATTTTTGATCCTGAGGGTTGAAATAGGAAGGATTTTTTCTATTCAATTCTGACTTGACCAAAAAATCCAATGACCTAGAATATCTCCTTCACTGAGAATTCCAATAAATTGTGGTTTTGGAGTATTTACATGGGGTTCATGTTGCATGAGTTATGTCGGATCATACTGAACAGGGTCATATCCTCATATGTCAGGCAACCTAAGTCTGAAGACGCTAGCTTAGTTTTCCAAAGGTGAGTGAGATTAAGCTTCTGCCTTTGGAATCAGATCTGTATGTATATTAATATGACCAGGATTCAGTTCTCCCTCCCTCCATTACCCAGCATAGGGGAAGTACCAAATCTAGCTCCAGTTTAAGCTCCCGTGGCCTCCTTTTTCCAGGACTCTAGATTTTCTTCTCACTAGATTAACCACTTAACTATAGAGATATTAAACTTGTGAGGAAGGTTATATTAGAAGCCCACTACAAATTATATTCCACGAAAATTGTTTTTTTGAAGCTTGATTTGAAACTCATGCTCCTCATTAATACAGGCAACAGGAAGATGTTTGAAAAGCTCTAACTTTGGAAAGAGCTTGTTATGAGCTAAGGAAGCAGCTTAAATCTTCAGTGTGGATGTGGCATTAGAAGCAAAGCCAGGCCAGAAACGCGATCAGGTGTGGAATTATGTATCTGTTAGTAGTGTCAGATTCACGTGACTGGAGAGAGACAGTATGCTTGTTCTCCAGCAGTTTTCTGAAAGACTGATCAGTATAGAGTTGAAACAGGATTTTAACTTTTGATTTTTATATTTATTTTAGTATTTTCCTTCTTCCTAAATTTAGCCATGCAGATATCCCTGTGAAATCCTTGAGTCAGAGTACAACTAGCCATTTTCACATATTAGATTCTTTTTTTGACATGAAGAAACAGCAGAGTAGGAAAAAATTCCTTTGGGGACAGAGCATGCTTTGTAGTGTTTTTGTTTTTGTTCTTAATGAAAATTATCCAGACAGAAATTGGTAGTCAGTGAAGATGTTTGTTTTGGTTGGCAACTGGCATGTTTAGTCTAAGAGGCAGGGACTTTGGGCTCAGGGGTAAGGCCTGAAGGTGCATTGTCTTCAAACTGAAAGAGCAAAGAAACTGGTGGAACAAGACAATGATGGCTTTAGGTCTATTTCATAGAGTCAGTGTGAGTTTTACTTATTCAACTGGAATTTGTTACAAGTGTGAAATGTGTGCTAGAAACAAATAGATTCACAAGAAGTCCTTGAGGTCAAAGTGTTAAGAGGGAATAATTTAGCAGTTATTTTGGAAGTTACAGTAGAGTTTTCCAAAGTAGAGAATGGAGTGTGTGTAAGCCACTCTAGAGAACTCCTCCAACTTTTTTTTTTTCTTCCTTGTTTTATCTTGTTCCTTCCATACTTCATTCAACAAATATTTATTTAATCTATGGAATTCAGCATGGGAGTAAAGATCAAGTACTCCAATTGAACAGATCCAATTTCTAATCTCTTAAGCCTCAGTTTATTCATCACTAAAATAGGGATAAAGGTAGTATTTCTAGCAATGATATTTCTAGCATTCAGTATGGTCCCTGGTAGATAGAAAGTACTTAATAATCATGTCTCCTCTTTATTTTTTCTATGATTAAATACAAATTGCAATAAATTGCATAATTAACTGAAATTATTATTATTAATCTTAAGTGTGGTTTCCTCTAGAAGTGATTTTTAAATTGGGAGCAGGAAGAAGAAAGGTAATAAATTATGTGACAGTTCTTTTGACTGACGGTTTCTGTGGGTAATATGTATATCTTCTCTCTTCCTCTCTTTCTGGTAGTGAGTTTCCCTCACCAAAAGCAAGATAGGAAATAGGAGTTTCCATTTTGGGGAAATAAATAAGGTCGGGCAAGAGGAAGGGGAAGGAGGAGAGCATGCATTTTGGACCAGAACCTAGGGTAGGCACTCAGGAGCAGGCTAGGAGAAGCTGTCATGACGTCCAGAAGAGAGCTTATTGAAGTTCATTTGAAGAATTGAGTCACAGTTGGTGTTAAAATTGTTAAGAAGAAGATTGTTCAGGAGACCCGTAGGGTAAGATCTGACATACTGTCTTCAATGAGTAGGCAGAATGTGCCATCAGAGGGTGGCTTTTAAGGTGTATTTAGATTCTTAGCATTGAAAAACATTGAAAAGATTTGTGCTTCCTATACTTGTTGTTTAAAATTAAAAATAACCAGTAAATCATAAAACATAAAACTTACATGATCATTGGGCGTGAAACGATTTTTTTCTCTAGATTTTTTCTTTTCTGGATGGATTTATTAAAGATGAACATTTTTGTGTGTTCCTACCTGGCTGGTGTCCTAAGCAGGTAGTGTAGTCTGCTTTTGACACTCAGGGATCTCTGGAAGTGGCAAAGATGCCATATTAGTCCTAGGAGTGAAGTATATGGACAGTGAACTAGGGCATTACTTGACTTGTATAATAAAATAAACAGACAAGCAAACTGCAGATTAGCACAAGCATAATGTTAACTACTTCAGTGTAAAAGTAGAGCTCCTCACCCAGGTTCCAGATTTGACCCAGTTTTCAGACCCAAGGCCTTTGGTTGAAGGGAATGCTGAATCCCACCGAGGAAATGTTCTATAATGTCAGAGTAAGAAAATAAAGTAGATACACCTATACTTTTCTTCAGAGATGTAGCTATTAAGTAGATTAGTTGTACACCAGGGAAAAGGGAGTGCAGAGTGAGAGACAACAGACCACAAGATGGCCCTTACTTTTGACACTAATTGCCATTTCAGGGGTTCCACAAACCACTTTCAGTTTCAGTGATTTTCTAGAACTCACAGAGCCAATGAAAGCTGTTGTATTCAGTTATAATTTTATTACAGGAAAATAGATACAGAATTTTACTATAGTTTATTACAAGCAAAAGACACTGATTAAAATGAGCCAAGGGAAGACATGCATGGGGCAGAATCCAGGAGCATTCCAAACACAGAGGTCCTAGGTGTCCAGGTGTCTCTTTGTCCACAGTTATGGACAGTGTTAACTCTTCCTGGCCAAGTTGTATAACAATACACATGGAATATTGCCAACCAGGGAAACTCAGCAGAGACGATGTACAGTCTTTGTTGGGGTTTCATGAGTAACTGCCCACATGGCTAATCTCAGTCTCCAGGCCCTCTGGAGGTTGAGCCAATACAGCATGACTCAAAGATCCCACTCACTGTAAATTACTTTGTTAGACTCTTCTGATCCAAGGCCCCGAGAAAACAAAGACATCTTATCAGGCATGACATTCCAAAGGCTTAGAGATTATTTCTCAGAAAATGAGGGCAAACTCTAGATTTCTCTTTAGCAAGGTTAAATACTTCACTGAACAGAAACTGTCAGATTTTTTTTAAAGGACTGTTGGAAATAGGGCCAAGCTGACACTAATACCCCAAAGCCCAAAATATTATCATTATATCCCTTGTTAGAATGAGGACATATGGAGGATGGGTGATAGAATCCTGGTCCAAGTTCATCTGACTATCCAAATAGGTCCAAAGAACAATATGTGGTTATTTATCCATTCCCTGAGAACATAATCGGGATGGATCTGCTTCCTCGTTGGTAAAATCTTCCTATTGGTTCCCTGATCTGGATTTGGACAACCCAAAATGGCAAATACTTTGAAAGGCCTGGTAAGACATATGTGCGCTAGATGGTGGATGATCAACACTACATATATTCAGGGGCTTTCAACATCAATGAAATTCTTATGCATTTATTAATCTTGGGCATACTAGGACATTCCTTCCAAGTTAAAGGCAAGTTATTACACTTTGTACCTCTTAAAAAGATTGTTATACTTTATGGCCACTAAAAAAGAAACCCAGTGCATGGTATATCATAATAAGAAATACTGCCTCAACCTAATTCCTGGCTGTCGTGGAAGGCCACCAGGTTTGATTGGTACTCAGAGAAAGAGGACTCTGAATCAAGTTCAGAGTGTGTTGTAAGCAGCCTTGCCATTTGGATTATATGACTTCGCAGATTCAGTAGTGCTAGAGGCATCATGTTTAAATGACAAAATGTTACATAAATTAAAATGTTATGTACATTCTCTGGAAAATTTGGTAGGAGAGTTCTAGTACAAACTCCTAGAGTTCTTGAAAGAGTTATACCTGTAGCTAATTGCCACTTTTTAAAAAGAAACTAAATACCTGAATTTGGGACACCAAGTTACTATAGTGAGTTACACATCATGAACTGGGTATTATCAGTTCCACAAAATCCTAAGATTGGACAGGCTCACAAGTATCTGAAGGGCACAAGTAGGTTACACAAGCAGGTGACCTACATTTCATGTCACCTGCTCTTGTACCAACGCTTATCCCTGGGCTTACTTCATGGTTAGATTGATCTGACATGTGAATATAACCTGAAAGTGGACTAGAGTTACCTGAAAGCCTCTCCAGGGGTGATCTTGAAAGCCTGGAAGGAGGAGAAGTCTTCCAAGAGTGTGTATCTTTGAGCAGTACTCCTGGTCATTAACTTTTCGAGGAGGGAGAAACAGCATAAAGTAAGGATATGCACTGACTCCTGACCAGTGGCCAATGGATTATCTCATTGCTAAGAGGCCTAGCTGGAGCAAGATGAAAAAGTGAATACCAAAAATTATAGGCATTCAGACGACCTATCGGACTGGACACAAAATGTGTGACTCTTTGTGTTTTACATCAGCACTTGCCAGTATAGAATAACCGTATGCGGTGGAGGTCAGCCAGACTGTTTTGTCACCCTAGTGCTGCGTGTGCACTGGACTCATTAATGGAGTAGTTATAGGACCAGTAATGAAAGATATGCAAGAGTCCTATAGCATTGCACTCCCTCTCATCAAGATTGTTCTTGTTGCTGCAGCTGTTGAATGCCTAACCTGTCAACAACCAGTGCTTTTGTAGTATTTGTAGTATGTGCTTCTGTCCCTATAACTTTAGCCTCTGCTGAATCAGAGGGTCTTGTACCCGACTAGATATGCTTCAACTAAGGGCCACAGTAAAGATTCCATAAACCTAAAACTACAATGTTGACTGATAATTATGGGCTTCTCATGTTGGGAGACCATCAAGCAAAGAAGGGAGATATTATACTGGCAGGAGTAATGACTAATTATCTTGAGGGGCTATGCTATATAATAGGAGAAGAGAGAAGCATGCCTGGAACATAGAAGGTTCACTGTGCTGTTTTTGGTGCTTCCATGACTTCCATGCAATTGCACAGTCATGGTCTGACTGGGGCCAGGGAAGCGGGGAATTCACTTCCCTCAGAAATGAAGATCTAGGTAACTGCACTGAGAGGGGAAGTTAGATGAGAAAAAGTTCTAGCCAAGCTGAAAGGAACATAGAATAGTTACACATTTTTTATTTTTAGAAATTGTGGTTTGCTGCACATCAAAGAACAGTGATAGGATTCAGTGCTCTTGCCTGTATTTTGTCACCGTTTTCATACATCCAGATGATGTCCTGATATAAACACTTCCGACTCTCTACCTGAATCTTTCTTTGGTCATGGGCATGTGATTGGGTCATGCCAGTGGGAATGGGACGAGAAGTGCTGGGAACCTCATATCCCCACAATAAACACTTAACTCCTTATGGACAAGAGTTGGCATATAAATATCCCATTTCATTGTCCCTCAGGTGGAAGAACTCTGAAGTGAGACAATTGCAGAGGTCTTAAGCACGACTGGGCTACAGCCAACCATTGTATTAACCTGCTCATGAACACACTTTATGTTAGTATCTTTCTCTGTCTTATGGCCTTATTTACTACTCTTGTTTGCCACCAAACAACACCTACCAAATGCACACTACCAAATAAGTTATTTGTACTCAACTCCTATTTCAGATATAAATAGCCACCCTAAGAAATTTTTTTTTCAATCTTTTTTTCTGTGTGTAATTATTTGTGTGCAGGGGATGGTGAGAGTCCCTGCATCCATGGACCCTTAGTAATCTGGGTTATTGTACACTTTCCAAAATTTTACTACTTAGTTCAGGGGTTGAAAACTCAAAGGCACGTAGAGAACAGTCAGGTAAGGAAAAAGAAATATGAGTCAATGGAAGAGTAGGGAGTCTGATGAATGGGAGAGTTATTTGCAATATTTCAGATTTTGTTGTTCTAGTGAGATGAGAAATCACTTTTTTGGGTAAAATTTTGGAGTTTTTAAATGCTGGCAGCTATTTACAAATTATAAAAATATCTGTACAGGTCTTTTTTGGAACTTAGCCTAGGCAATTAGCTGTTTGTCACCTCTGATGTCAACTAATTTTCAGGTATTGGGCAGGTATTCTGACAATGTATTTTGGATAGATTCAGCTTTTCTGTAGTTTTATTTTGAAATTGTAATTTAGAAGTTATAATCAACATCTTAATGTTGTTTAATTCAGATTGTCGAAGCAAGGAAGGCATATTTAGAACCTCTTAGAAACCTATGTAAGAGTTGACTGTGCATTCTTAGTCTATGTGGTACACATCTGAGAGAAAAGGTTGAATCATTGCTATCTGTCCCCTTGGAATATGGTTTAAGAAAGAGTTGTTTTAAACCTCTCCTACCAATGTGAGCTATTATTATATTGTATACTACATGTAAAATTAGGTGTTAAAACAATCACTACTGACCAGCTGCTTAAATCCAAGGGATTAAATTAGAGTAGGTTCCTCATTCTGTTTCTCTAATTTTAATTTTCATGTAGAGGTTCTAGGGCTTAAGAGATTCTTCTCTCCTGCTATGAATTAGGGCATATTCCCCCCAAAAGTTTAGATTTTTAAAAACATTTTCCATAAATGGAAGAATTTTGGATCAAGGATGTGGGATGTCAAGTAACTCTAAGTTTCAAAATCAAAATTGTTTCCATCACTTGAGTAATGCTTGGGCATCTCTTAAAGGATTAATCACATTCTTTTGCCTATTCCTCTATATAAATGCTGTTCAATGGAAAAATAATACAAGTCACATATATATTTTGAATTTTCTAGTACTCACAATAAAAATAGTAAAGGAAATAAGTGAAATTAATATTAATGTTTTATTTAACCCAATATGTCAAAAATATCACTTCAACAAGATAAATATAAAAATTATTAATGTTATTTTTTTGCATTATTTTTCCATACTAAGTATTTGAAATGTTATGTGTATTTTATACTTAAAGCATATGTTAAATCGGATTAGACTCATTTCATATAATTTGGCTAGTGGCTACTATATTGCTCAGCCAACATTTAGTTCTTTATATTGTCAGTTGCATTTACCCCAGAAATTATGAAAGTTTATTACTTTGCACGAAGAGCATTACCACTTGGTATTTTATGTCATATAGTAATACTATGTGCCATTAAGTGAAAATATATCTTAAATAAATTTTGTGGAGTCCTTAGATGAACAAATATTTTATTTTTGAGAATATAATTAAGTGGATGAGTAGGGGATGATGATGTTCCAAGTCTTTCCAAGAGTGGAAGAACCATGATAGCTTTAGAAGAAAACCAAACAATATTTTCATAGGGTTTGTTGTGAGTGGGTGTTCTGATTTAATTTTCCCGTAAGGCCTTAGGTTTCTATCCTACCAATTCTCTAACTAAGATTTTTAGGAGCGTAATCACTGTCATTTGAGAAGTAGTCCTTTTGTTAAGGGATTTAACTGGTATAAGTTATTTATTGAGTAGCTGCTCAATAAAATGTTATTGAAATGAATCAAGTGAATTTAAGATTAATCCTCTGAGTTTTAGCTCTGTTCTTGTTGCAGTAAAGCCTTGGAGATTAAACAAATTCTGTTTTCTAATGATACTGTCTTTTTACTGATTAAATTACAATGAACGTAAAACAAATAGAAAGTGACTTTTATTGCATAAAGATTTGCCAGGCTTGGAAGTCTTGGAGGGAATATTTGAAAACTTTTGGGTAAAGTGAATAGTTTTGATGTCCTCTGGTTATCACCTTCTAGCTCAGGGATTGTTGGTGTACATTTTGCATTTCAATGTCACCTATCTTTCATTTTGTTATTATTTTTCTGGAGCTTTTTGCAAGCAGAGGAAAGTCTTTTTATTTAGTCCTAGTGTTTATATTTTAAATTGGTGGTTGTTGAATGAATGGACAAATAGTCATTTTGCTCTTTACTTTGGTTTAATTCTTATGTCCTTTTTCCTTCAGTGTTATCTAGGATGACAATAGAGGTTACTTCTAAGTCTGAGTCAGGCTAATCTTACAATGTCAGTTCAGAACTATTGACTTTTAGCAATACAGTAATTTTCTAGATCCATGCCTTTCATGTTCACATAAACATCTTTTTTCCCTCAATTGAACTTTTGCTCTTTTTATATACCATTCTAGAATCTTATCAGATCTCTTTTATTCTACTTAATTAAAACATCATGATGAAGCATACTGGTCTAATAAATATGTATATAAACTCCAGCCTGGTCCACTGATAAGATTTCAGTTTTATTTCACTTACTTTAAATTCCTCATGTTTAAAATTAAAATTAAAACCCAATATATCTCATCTATAAAAACGAAGAAAAAATCCAATTTAATAGTCTCAAAATATCCACATCAAATTTGAAGTGGTTAAAGCCTATTAAAGTCTAAAGATCTGACAGGCTTAAATGTTTTTCTCTCTTTCAGACTCCCATCACTCACTGTGTTTTGGGTGAAGAAAATAAGTGACACGTGGAGTACACTTTAAATGCAGAACTCAAGGATTTTATTTATTTTCTCACTTGCATGGGAAGAGTAGTATGATTGGACAGATATTTAGTATTTTGTTGCTACTTCAGTTGCTGAGGGAGATGACCACCACCTTTGAAATAATTTTAAGGAAGATTTTGGACTTGATTTTAAGGATGTTTTCAGACTTGATGATCACAAAGCTGACATTTAGGAAATCATATTATAGTGTAAAGGAGTGGAGAGAGCATAGATAAACCTAAGCAAGAAATAGAATCTTGTGGTCTAAGTGTCTTGCGGTGTGACCAACTCTCAATTATGCAGAATACTGAGAGCTGCAGACATATAGATAATTGTCTATTTATAATCCAAAAGCGTTGGTTTAATAAACAGTTTCTATATCCTCTTCTATGAGAACTAGCAAGAAGAAGAATAGACTGGTTTGTGTTTCAGCAGATTTTGTTTCTTCTGCCCAGGTTTGGGTGGGGTTGCTAATGAGCAGTATGTTGTCCTGAAGACCAGGAACCACAGGGGAAATCTGAGAAATCAGTGCCTAGTAGAGTCAACGATTGAATAATCAGTCTCAGAACAATATAGAGTTTTAACAGTGTGTCCTTTAGGAGGAGAGAAGTAAGCTCCTTTGTGATTCTTGATTGTTACAAAATATCTGCCCTCTCCTCAGAATCTTCATTATAGAAGCATGTATTCTGTCTATCCCAGTGGGTTGGAAAACTAGAAATAGATCTTATGTAGTATCATGGTTAATTTGAATAGCAGCTTAGTTTTTGGAGTTTGCTGCACTTGGATTCTGCACCTTCCTGCGTTATTAGCCCACATCATGACTAGTTTGGTTTGGTTTTGATACCTCGCTATCACCACAATGAGAATAAGTGATCCAATTTACTGTGAAGGAATTCCTTTTTGGGAAAACAACTGGTGCCTGAAAGCCTTTCATATGCATGTATAAAGACAGTTAAATGTTGTTTTTTTTTGCCTCAAAACAGGGTGAAATTCCAAAATACCACAGAGAGAGAGAAAGCCATGTTTTGCATTTAAGGAAAAGGGCAGTACTGCATAATCTGTGTATGTTCAAATAAACATTTTATCCCCGTTCGAACAACTGCGCTGTAATTAAATGTATATGCTCCATTTCTGCATAATATATCCATGCCTGAACATACCAATAATATTCCCGTGGAACCTCTGACATACCCTCCTTTTTTCTGTATCTTAAACTGGATGAGGAACTATAAAAACATTCCTGAAGCAGTCATGCAATTATCTCACGTCTTTGGCCTACAGCCTGAGAGAAGCTAGACCATGTCTAAATGAACTCAGACTCCAAGCAAGTAACAGACAGAGGCACTTAGGACATGGAAGAGTAAAATCTGAATATTGAAACTGCTCACAGTCATTCAGTGTACATTGGAGACTTGAGTGGAAGGATTGTCAAAAGCTTGAATAAAGGACTAATTTTTTTAGGTTTGTAAGGAGAAGCACATTCACGCACATAAAGAAACCCCTAAATATTCTATTAAAAGCTGACTGTCTTGTTAAAAAGTGAACCATGAGAAAGGTACTCTCGTTATGAAAGACATTTTCCTTTTGTGAAATTTTAATAGAATGCAAACTCTCTTCAATAGAAATGCCTGATTAATCCATATGGTTCTATTTCATTGACTGTTCTTTGAAACTATAACTTCATGTGTAATTGAAATAATGGAGGCTATGTTTACAAATGACCAAATTAAATGGAAATAATATATTTTTTCAAAGTCTCCCCCCTCCCATGGTCATATATGTAACAAATCTTTGAAAAATGGCATGTTTTACATTACAGATGATTCTTGACAGAGTGAAGCAAAAATAGACAGTATCCGAATGGCACATTTTACTTCTGTGACTACTCTGTGTTCTTTTACAATATAGATAGTTGAGAAATTTATGTGAAGTGGATGGACTGCCTAGGCTGGAAAGAGTTGAAATAGAGATGGAAAGTGCAGAATGCTTTTTCAGAAAAAATTTTTGTGAAGTTTTTTGGGGATTAAATACCCAGAGTTTGTTTGTAGTTGGGGGGAAACTGTTCTTTTTTTTTTTTTTTTTTTTTTTTAAGTTTAAGGAAGTAGCTGGCGTTAAGGGTTAGATGGAGGATAGTGGAAATGAAGGAGACTGAAGGGGAGCTAATTAAGGGAGTAGACTAAGGAATAAGATTCAAGGAAAAGGAAGGAGAGAAAAGCAAAGATGAACAAATGGTGCTATAAAGAATTGAAGTTTGGGAGAAGGGAAATTTGCATTTGAAGACCTTAATGAGGTAGAAAAAAACATCATTTAGGAAAATAAATGGGAGAAGTGGGGTAAGGGCATTAGGATGGTAATGAAAGGTAGGCACACTTATTACAAAAATGGGGAAGTAGCAGGAAAAAAAACAAAAAACATCCATATTGCTAACTACAGGCCTCTCTAAAACTTGGCTTAGAGGTACAGAATTGGATTGATCCAAGACAGAGGCCTTGAGTAATTGCGGCAGGAGGGCAAAAAAAAATGAAACAAGTGAGGATGCTAATAATAAAGGCTATAAGATTTGGAGAGAGTTAAATTGGGAAGACAAAAAGAATTCAAGGGACAGAGATCTTAGTGAATTTCAAGTGAATTTATTGCGAGTGGAACAACATAAGATGGAAGATTTTCTTCTGAGTAAAATACTGATGTTTAAGGTTTTCAAGGAGGAACTGGGTGATGACAAGGCCAGTGTACAGCCAAGACAGTGGGTTGCTTCCATCCACATTCTCTTATATACATATGGAAAAGATCAAGAAGGAGGAGTTTTACATCATCTGCTTCCTTAAAGGCATCATGGTACAACACACTAGAAAAGCACTAGGAAGACTCACATGGGTCCTGGCCCTGCTGCAGCACAATTCTGTCTCCTCTTTGATAAAGTGGTTGTGAAAATGTGTTTCACTCCTGTTTCAGGTGTGCTGTGAAGAATAAATTTATGTGCAAGATCTTTGAAAGCACTATGTACATGTTGAGCATTGTTAAGGAACTAGTATTTTTAAAGGAATTTATCTATCTATCTATCTATCTATCATCTATCTATCTCTCTATTATCTATCTATCTATCTATCTATCATCTATCTATCTATCATCTATCTATCTATCATCTATTTATTATTTGACAGAGAGTGAGCACAAGCAGGCAGAATGGCAGGCAGAGCGAGAGGGAGAAGGAAAAGCAGGCTCCCTACTAAGCAGAGAGCCTGACATGGGACTTAATCCCAGGACCCTAAACTGAAGGTAGACGTGGGACTTAATCCTAGGACTGAAGGTAGACGTTTAACCAACTACCAGGTGCCCCAAGGAACCAAGTATTAAATGTAATGGTGACTTTACTCTGACCTGGGGCAGTTAGAAAATCTTTTAACGAATAAGATACAACTAATTATTGTATTAATAATAGTATAACTAATTAATTATTGGAACTTAATTATTTTTCAGCCTGAAACTCTGCCTTGAAAGTCTTTTGCCTGAACCCTGATTCCCAGCCCCCATGACCACCAAATGATGGCTAGCAACTTGTTAGAAACTAAAGGGATCACCTGCAGTCAAAATCCTACTATCCATTCACTTGATCCAGGGTATTGCCACTACCTGGAAATTCTTGCTTTCTAGCCCAATTGCTACACTAGACCCTAATGTGTAAAGATAGTGGTTTGGATTGAGACTGATTTGCTATGATACAGCATTGGTCATTTTGTTTGGACCTTTTTTTGAATATCTTCCTTGAGGTCAACTACACAGCCTAGTGTTTTCAAAACTCTGATCTCACTCTCTCCAGATTTCTTTTTTTTCCAGCTGATATGATGTGGAAGTTTCAACAATCCTGGGTGTTATCCCACATGAGTACAGCATGAGAAAATGATTGAAATGGTTTTTATAAAAGGAGGAAGACAACATGGATCAATTTCCTTTCAAGGGAGGTAACAATTGAGGTCACAATATTTTTTTGTCTTCTTCAAAGTGTATATTTCAAAACTCTTAGATATGTGATGTGTATGTTGATACAGATATCGCTTGACATATAGTATGAATTTTGGGATGGATGGAATACTGCAACATTAATTGTATTAAGGCCTTTTTTTTAAAGTAATGAAAAATAACCTTGTTATGAGAATAAATTTGGGATGAAATCATAAAAAATTTTAACCTTTTATAGATGCCAATGAAAATAAGAACAATGAAATTGCTTTCTGTGACCTCTTCTGTCTTGTAGGCAATTTTACATTCATTTGCAAATGTTACTCCAGAATAAAACAATTATATTTGGTGGAACACATATGGAAGTTGAGGCCCTGATGCTCCATCCCCCTTTACAAGCCCCCCTTCTTTCCCTCTCTGACTTACATACACAGAAACCATCAATAGATTCCAGCTGGCTACCTATACCAAAATAGTTTAAAAAAAAAATCCCAATTCAAAAAACCTTTCTAATGATCTTTTTTATAAAACAATAACATTGTAAGTCTCTGTTACCCACCCCCCCACACACAAAAAACCCATAAAAGACAAAACAAAAACAAAAAATTAGCCCCAGCCAAGTTTTTTGCTGGTGAAGAGAAGTTTAGCGGTTTCTTAGACTTGCATCTGATAGCAACAATACCACAATTATTAATAGAAAGACCTGTGGAGTTAAACTTTACCTTACTGTCAGCAAAGAATGTGCTTGCTGCAATGTATTAGGCTTTTCTTTGACAAGTTTAAGACACCATAATGAAGCAGTTGCATGGGACAGACAGATAAAGTAATCCATCAGATAAATCACTTCTTTATCCTATTCATGCTTATATTAGAAATCTAAGTCCATGAGGGGAATGAAGTAGGGAGGGATTTCTTTGTTATAGTGTTCTAAATAATTTTTTTATGGTCCAAGTCTTTGTATACATTGTATAAGGTATGATAAGGCCCGGGAAAATTTTGTAAACTATAAAGTATTTTACTAATGATTTAGAAGTAAAAAGCAATAATTAAAGCAACTTCCTGGATGTGCTATGGATTGTATTGTGTCCCTGTAAAATTTATATGTTGAAGACCTGACCCCCAGTGTGACTGTATTTGGAATCACCTGTGAGGAGGTGTTAAAGTTTCAATGAGGTCATAAGGATAGACCCTAATCCAATTTATGGCTGGTACCTTTGTAAGACGAGGAAGAAGCACCACGGCTCTCTCTTCCTGTGCATACCTAAGACAGACAATATAAGTACAGAGAGAAAAGGCAGCCATCCACACAAGTCAGGAAGAGAACTCTCACTAGAAACTAGAACCTTGATTTTAGACTTGTAGCCACAAGGACTATGAAAAAATCACTTCTGTTGTTTAAGCCTGTTGGTATATATTTATGGTGTATATTTATGGCATCATGAACTAAGAAAGAATTTGGTACTGTGAAATGAGGTGCTGCTATTAAAAATACTTAAATATGTGGGAAGTAGCTTTGGTGATGGGTAGAGGCTCGAGGAGTTTTGAGGTGCATACTGGAGAAAGTCTAGATTGCTTTGAACAGAATGTTAGAAATATGGTCATTAAAGTCCATTCCGGTGAGGTTTCAGATAGAAAAGAACAGATTATTGGAATCTGGGGGAAAGACGATTCTTGTTGTAAAGTGGTAAACAACTTGGCTGAACTGTGTTCTAGTATTTCAAGAAAAGTAGAACTTTTGAGCCGCAAAATTGGATATTTAGCTGAGGGTGTTTCAAAGTAAAATGTTGAAGATATGGTCTGTTTTCTTCTAAATGCATATAATAAAATGCAAGAGGAGAGAGATGAGTCGAAGAAGGAATTGTTAAGTAAAAAGGAACCAGAACTTAAAGTTTTGAAAAATTCTTAGCTTGTTTTTATGACAAAAAATTTGAAAAAAGGTAAGAAGAGAACACCAGGGGCTTAGCTAGAATATCATCTGATAAAGAGATTATGAGATTATACAAGCAGAAACTCTACGAGTTTGAACTGAAGGGGACAGAGAAGTGACAAAATGTAAGATAGGGGACTCCTAGATTCTACATGACAGGATGATAGAGCTGTCCTGATACTTTATCAATCAAGAAAAAGGAAGAATGACCCAGAAGGTGATTCAGATAGGCCTGGATTCCTCTCTGTTTCCTCTTCAGTTTTGGCAGACCAGGGTATTCTTACTAGTGCCTTGCAGAGCCCGAAAAGGGGTGGAGCTTCCCCATGGAGCCCCAAATTTGATGATGTTACTCCCATGGACCCAGAAGAGAGAATTTTGAACCAAAGAGGATTATTCTCAATCCTTAAAGTCTAATAGTATTGCCTTGTGGGGTTTTGGATTTCCTGGGACCCATCACCCCTTCCTTTTTTCCATTTTTTCCCTTTTGGAATGGGAATATCTATCCTTTGCTTATTGCACCATTGTATTTTAGAAATTAATATCTTACCTGGTTTCACAGGCTCATATCTGTGGTGGAATTTTACCTTGAGATGAGTCATACCCTGAATCTTACCCATATGTGATTTAGATCAAATGTAGATGAAACTTTGGATTTTAGAGGTGGTGTTGGAATAAGTTAAGACTTTTGGGGATGTTGGAATTGAATGAGTGTATGTTGCTTGTGAAAAGGACACGAACACTGAGGGGCTGAGGTAGAATGCTATTATTGAATTGTATCTCTCCCTCAAATTTGTATGTTGAAGCTCTAACCTCCAATGGGACTATATTTAGAGACAGGACCTATGAGAAGGTGATAAAGTTTGAAGGAGAACATAAGGGTGGAGCTCACTGAGGAGAAGCTATGTGAGAAGGCAGCTATCTGTAAGCCAGAAAGTGAGCTTTCGCTAGAAACTCAATTGGCCAGACCACTGATTTTGTCCTTGAAGCCTCCAAAAGTGTGAAAAAATAATTTTCTGTTGCTTAAGCCACTTAGTTTATGGTACTTTGTTATGGCAGCCTAAGCACACTAATACGAGTTCTCTTAATAAATTCTTTTTGAGCATCTGTAGGGTTCTAGGAGCTATCTTTGACAGTGGTCAGCAAACTAAAGCTCATGGGCAAAATTTTGCCTGCTGCTTGTTTTTGTAATTTTTTTTATTGGAATAAAGCCATGTTCATTCTTTTATGAATTGTCCATAGCTGCTTTCACATTTCAACTCACATTTCAAGTTGAGTAGTTAATTAAAACAGAGATCGTGTGGCTTATAAAGACTAAAATACTTACTATCTGACTCTTCACGGAAAAAAAATTACCTACCTCTAGTCTAGAATCTTGGAGTATAGTAGCTATACTCTACAAATATTCCAGACTCTAAAATGACTTTATTTCTTGGCAATTATTTAGAAGAAATAGTATGAAAGTGATTTTCTCTTTGAATTGAAAAGCCTGATTGGCTGAACCACCAGTCAGTCTCAGCCAGATGTGCTATTTTCTTTCATTGCCCCAGGAGAAAAGATTGATTTTCAGTTCTTCACGATTAGGAATGTCTTCTAGTAATAAAAACTGAATGTTTTGTCTTTGAGTTTTAAAAATATTGTCCCATATGGTTTAATTTATAACTTATAAAGCAGTGAACTAAGAGTGAGTCTATAACATAAATGGTAATGTGCTGGCAAATGTTTAACAATAGGCTCTCTCTCCAAAATACCCTGATTTGTAATACTTGCCTGTTTCCATAGTGTGAATCTTCCCACTGGTTGATTTCAAGCTACCAACCTGTTGTCACTGAACATGGGATTTGGGAAGAGATGTGTAGTAGTTAACTATTCCACCAGACAGATAAAGCAATCAGAAAGTTATGAGTTTTGAATTTTATTATCTTTTAATAAATATATAATCCATTTAACTGTCAGTGTATAATTTAACTTTTAGTATTAGTTATTTCTAATAACAATCCTGTACAGCTTTTAAAAGTGTAATAATCTGCTTTATGAGCTGGTGCAAGCAAGCTCCAACATACCACTGGACCCCAAATTTAAAATCTTTTGACGGCTTCTCCTTGTAGCACATATTTTGCATTATAAAGATAAAGAACTATCTTTTAAAATAGTGATAAAAATATAGATTCAGACAATTCAGAACAATTCCTATTTAAAAATAAAAAATAGGGAGAAGAAGATGGCGGAAGACCAGGTGACCACATTTCGGGGAGTTCCCTGAAGTGTACTCAATTCCAGCAAAAGGAACACTGCAGGACCACTATGAGCACCCAAGAAATCAGCCTGAAATGTGATATTTTGCGCTTCTGGAGACAAAAACCATCTGCAAAAAGCAGCCGAAAAAGGACGTAAAAGAACAACGCTCTGCCACCAGAGAATTGTAACCTGATAACCTGGTTACCATGGAGACCAGTCTCTAGCAAGGGGGCAGAGATACTCAGCCCAGGTAGAAGGACTGAAACTGTGCCACAGGCCCTGACCCTAGAAAGCAAGCCAGAAGCTCAGGAGGACAACACTCACACTGCAAAACCCCAAATCGGGGGAAAGGCGATTTATTAAACTCCTGGTACTACTATAAGTACCAAAAGCCCTACAACTTATTGATAGTTTTCCACCTTATTTACTTTTTTAAACTTTTTTCTATTTTTACTTTTAAAGCTTCCATTCTAGGCTTAAAAATACATTCTCACGGTTTTTCTTCTTTCAGTTTTTAACCCCCTTTTTATCACAACGTGATACTCAATACAACACCCCATAACATTTTTTTTACCTTGAAATTTTTTCAAACACACTCCTCTATTTTCTGCTCTTGTCGTTGCCTCTTGTTTCCCTGTTTGCTTTCTCTGTTTTTCCCTTTCTTCTCTCCTCTTTCCTTTATTCTCTCTTTTATGTGTACATGTAGTAATAAGCCTCAAGTCAATCCCACATCCCTATTCAGTACTACCCCTGTATACAACCAGTTCTAATCTCCCTATATCTTTTGAAAGTGGGATCCTCCAACAATAATAACAAGACAAACTCAGGAGCATCTGAAACGCATTCCTTGCCCACAAGGAGTGTCTGCCCTCACCTTCCCATTATAGTTTGTCAGTGTGTCTGTGTAATTGTCTTTGCTTTTTTATTATATAAATACTGGTCTTGGGGGTCATATAGGTTGGGCTTTGCTTTTTGATCTCTTCATTCACCCTTGATAACCCTTTTCTTTACCCTGTAACAGTTTTGTACCATATAAATCCTACCCCCGGGCCCCACTCTGGCAGGGGTTTCTTTTCTTGCTTCCTCTCTTCTGTTTTCTTTTTTCTTTCTCCTCC
>PITA01027734.1:0-20381 GCA_004023965.1 Spilogale gracilis | reverse complement strand
TAAATATACATCATTGACAAGTACTCATTGTTCCTTTAGAAAAACCATCTCACCAAAAGTAGTTATTGAAGTTATTCACAGATCATGCATTTCCACAGAAGGATTGAGATGGTTTACGATAATAAGACTAATGTGATTTCAAATAGAAAACTAGCATGTAAGGGATCAAGGACATGCAACTAAGCTAACCACTGAAGCCAACATAGTTGCTCTGCTTGCATTTCAGATTTGGTCTTAAGGATCCTTGCAGACCAAAATGGAAAAATACATGTCTTTTGATTTAAAAAAAAAAAAAAAAAGGAGGACGCATAGTTCCTCAGGAGAAGCAAACTTTTTTCCTAGCTCTAAGTTCTGATGATTTCACAGATGGGGTCTTATATTCATTCATTGATTGATTGATCCATTTCTTTAACAAGTATTTTTAAATTTCTAAAAGGTATTTGGGAATATAAGGAACTTTAAGGAGCATCTAATATGACTACAGAGTGGCTTTAGAGCAGGAAGCCAATGAATGACACAACCCATTACAAGATTAAGGGTATTCGTCACCAGTTATAATGATAAATGTGTACCAATTAAAAAATATAAAAGGCCACATTGGCTCGTTTAATTTTTGGTATACTTGTAAAAGACCAGGTCTTTCAATCTCCAATTTCTTTTATATTTCTTATCAAAAGTTTGTAAAGTAAAAGTTTGTAAAGTAGTATTTTTACTCCAAAATACTAATATCTTCAGATGTCAACTCTAAGAAGCTCTTAGTAAGAAAACAGAACCTTAAAAGGCATTTATATAAACATACAGTACACATATGATGATGTGCAATGGATTTGTTGCCAAGACTTGCAAACCATTAAGATTTGATGACATGAGCAAAGAATAAAGCAAATAAAAGAGAAATCTAATGAGAAGTCCTTCCAGGCTTATCGCAGGGAGATGATTTTCTCAATGGGCAACTTCCTGTCCCCTGGAGGCATCTTGTTACTGCTCATGCGTCCTTCTAGTGTGAATTATGAATACTAGGGAATGCCCTTTTCTTCAGTGGTCTTTGTGAAAAACCTCTCCTTTTTGGAAAGATAGTTGTAGGTAGAGAGGGAGAGCTGGAAAGGCAAGGACTGAAAAGGAAGAAGTGGAAAGAGGGAGCCCCCTGTGGAGACCTGGTCCTGTGCCCCATTACATGTCCTTCCCCCTTTGCTGTCTCAGGCACCCCCATCTAGAAGAGCATACCGTCCAGAACATCTGGGAAAGCCAGCTCCAAGTCCCCGTGCCTTTACTTTGAGTCTGGTTTTAGACCCCAGGGGAGCCCAGGCTTCATACATGTTTTTCCAGAGCAACCATCAATATCTCACCAGACCAGCCAGGCAGGAATATTTGAGGAAGAAGTACTGAGAGTTCACCTGAGATATAGGATGAAGACTGCTTACAGGCAACAGAGCCTCTGGTTTGATTCCAAGACACCAACTCAGCAGCACTGGACAGCCCAGGGCTTTGTGAGGAGTATAGCTGCTCCAACAGCTGTTCGTGCCTGCAGGATAGGAGGTGACAATTTAGTGTTGAGGTTTCTGTGATAATTTCCTAGTCACCATACTGTAAATTTCAAAAGTGTTTCTGTTTAGAGTGAAGTTCTTGTTGTTACTGATTTGGGTAAAATTCTTTTTATGAATGGTGCTTCGTTTGTGGACAGAAGATGATCAAAACTATTCTAGTTCAATGCCTTAGGCTGAAAATTTCTCAATTTGTAGATTTATCTGAAAGCAGCAACTGGGGATGCTATGGAAACATCCAAAACTTTGAGACCCCTGGGGCTTCTTGTGGGATTGGAAAGCGTCATGGCCTGAACTACTGTGGTAAGTTATGGTCTCATTGTCCAACTTCCCTTCTCCTCTTTCTCTCAGAAGGTGCCTCCTTTTGGCAAGGGTGGTTTTAATAGGATTTTGTCCCTTTCTTTGATACCCCACACCGATGGCTCCCTGTCCTTCCCGACAAATTTTGATCCTCTCAGCGTATCCTTTCCGTTCCCACTATTTCCCACAGCCCTGCACTAGCAGGTGGCAGGAAGAGCACTAGGCATGGAGTCCAGAGACCCTGTCGGAGTGTAGGCTCTGGTTCTTCAACAAGTCACTTAGTTCTCCTCTGCCTCCACTGAAAGGGGTTAAAAGTATTCATTTTACAATTTTGTTGTAAACTCCAATAGATTGTGGATGAAAGCACTTTTGAAACTATAAAAATGCTTACAAGTTAAGAGTGCTAGCCAGGTAAACTAGCTTTCATTTTGCCCAGCATCCTCATTGCTTTACAAAGATTTAAGCTCCTGCAATTTCTGGGTTTCACTGTGGGGTAGAAAGGTGGGCAAGAGTGAGGAAATCTGTCGGGGAAACTCTCCAAGGACTTCTTGAAGGGGTTGGGAGAATCTCTCTTTTATATACAGTGCTCATTGTAGCTGATGGACGGTACATTTTACTGGGTAACTCTGTTTGGGGTGCCTAACTCTGTTAGGATGGGGCCAGTGTGCTGTGCCCAGGGAATTATCCTGTGTGGGCCAGAGCAGCCCCTGGGAGCCCAGCGAGGGGCACTGGCAGCCACAAAGAACACTTCCTCTGTGCACACCAACTCAAGCTTAAAGGAGGAGAATCATTCTCTCAGGTCTAGGAATGGCCACTAGGGATTTCAGGCTGAGACATGGGCTTCTTGGTCCTAGACCACTGTCGGGATCCTTGGAGTGTGATTTCTGTCCTCCTGAGCTCCCATGTCAGCATAAGTCACACCAGTCACATCCTCTCTTCTGTGTTTGCATTAGGAGTTCGTGCTTCCGAAAGGCTGGCTGAAATAGACATGCCATACCTCCTGAGATACCAGCCCGTGATCCGTACTGTTGGCCAAAAGTACTGCATGGATCCTGCAATGATCGCTGGTGTCCTGTCCAGGGAGTCTCATGGCGGCAACGTTATGGTCAATGTGGGCAACATGGGCGATGGCATTGGGGTTGTGCAGGTAACCCTCCGTCAGTTATGGCAGATGGCCATTGAGCTGCATGGCACAAAGCGAGGGGACAACTTCACATTTGTTGTTATTGACACCCAGGAGCACAGCTCCATGGGACAAAGAGTGAAAGGTACTCCATACCAGTAGCAACATCATTGCTGCATGGTGAGCCATGGTTTCTTTTCAGAATCAACCGTGCTGTGTTTCCAGAATATCATCCATGATACCCTATTCTGGATCCTTGCTCTATTATTTTGTGACCACGTGACCTCATTCAATCTCCTTAGGATTCGGTTTCCTCACCTATAAAACACCAGCCTCCTGAAATTGTTATGAAAACTCAACGCAACGATGTGAAACATGCTTAGTATGTGGCAGATTCTTAGAAAACACTGAATTACTTCTCCTTTGTCTTCTTTCTACACAATCCTTAGTTCTGAAGATCCAGTTTTATTTTTGCACAAATTCTGCCTGGTTTCACTTGTCTCATTGAGTCTCCTGGGAAACTGGGCATTAACCCCACAGTTGAATTAACTGTGTACTGGGGGAATTGGTGACGGCATGGAGACAGTGGCACTGTGATTTTTTTCTATTGCATTTCACATTGTTGTTGTAATAGTTGAGAAGCCTTTATGTAGTACAGTCATTTCTTTTTTTTTTTTAAAGATTTTATTTATTTGACAGAGAGAAACATAGCCAGAGAGGGAACACAAGCAGGGGGAGTGAGAGAGGGAGAAGCAGGCTTCCCGCCGAGCAGGGAGCCCGATGCGGGGCTCGATCCCGGGTGTCCGGGATCATGACCTGAGCCGAAGGCAGTTGCTTAACCAACTGAGCCACCCAGGCGCCCCAGTACAGTCATTTCTTAAGCTTTTAGGAAAATGTATTCCTCAGTGGTCTTTAAACAGGCTTTGCATTTGTACTTGGAATGACACTTGGCAATTTAAAAGTACTTTCAAATATTCTATCTTATTTTGATTTGGAGACCCATCCAATAATCTGATGAGGTTGGGGTGAGGGGGAAGGCATGCAATCCATCCTTTCCAAGTGAGGAAGTAACCACTCACTTGCAAGGAGAGGGTCCTTGCTGTAAAATCACATGGCAGCTGAAAAATGCAGAACCGGGACCAAGAGCAACACGGGCGATGTCATGGTCGGCGTCACTTTTCATTCTGCTCCTTTGTAAGATCTTGTTCTTGGGAAAAAGATGTGTTCGTCTACTTTGAAGGTGAAAGAATTCTCCAGAGTCAGACATTTCTCCTAAAATGTCGAAACTCATGTGGGACAATAAGCAAAGGTGTATAAGAAAAATTAGAAGTACTTTTAGACATTCAGACTATCTGGAAGGAGAATTACAAGAACATATAGAAAAAAAATCTCTTTCCAGCCTATTTGGAAGGCTTGTGTTTGCAGCATTGAAGGAAGGCATCAGACTGGTGTGTCCACTACCTCTGTCTCCTTTGGCTTCCAACTCTGAATCTCATCATTACAACAAAGCTGTGAAATGTCTGCTCATCCTTCGTTTGCCCAAAACTCGTAGCACTGCTCATCTGCAGGGAGATCACAGGTGGCACTCATTTGGCCAAAGGAGGAAGAGAGAAAAAAGAGGGAAATGAGAAAGCAGCACTGGTCCCCTGAAGTCCTGTCATCCTCCCGCATGGCTTAGGAAGGTTTTCATGTGCCTCTCTCCCTCTAGGGCCCTGGTCTTTATGCTCCTACGTCCCGGATCAGTGAATCCCAGGTTTCTCAGATAACCGAGGTCCTGACTCTTAGGATCAAAGAAATCCAGAGGAGATTTCCAACCTGGACCTCTGACCAGTACCTGAGAGGTAAGTGTAACATATGGATTGGCGGTTTCACAGCAGGAATTAATAAGAACAAATATAAGACTTTGCACGAGATTTCCCAAAACTTCAGTTGCTTCCTGATGAGCGTTAAGAAAGAGAATCGAAGTAAACTGCTGAGACCCTGAAGTAATGAGGGGCTATAAGGTCAGCATTAACCCATCTCACGAATTCCAGGTGGACTCTGTGCTTATGTTGGAGCCCCCGAGGTCATCAGAAGCAGCCAGGACCTGAGCTGTGACTTCTGCAATGATGTCCTCGCACGAGCCAAATACTTCAAGAGACATGGCTTCTAAGACTTCAGAGCAAACCTGAGGTCATTATCACATAGTAGACCTCAACTGTTACACAGGTAAAACTAGCCAATGGGGCTTGTAACTGTGGATCTGAATTTGACCTGAAGGTCATCAAAATAACATGAAGCACATTAAAGGAGGATGTGTCTGCATTTTATGGTGTGGTGAGTGTATAAATAAGGGTTGTGTCTCCTTAAAGGTACTTCCATGGAAGTTAGCGGTAATGTGGATTTCCACAAAATGAATCCTGGTCCTCATTGACTGGCATTGCCAGATTTAGCAAATAAAAATACAGAAAACCCAGTTAAATTTGTATTCCAAGTAAATGATGAATGATTTTTTTTGTGTACATCCCATGCAATACTTAGAACACATTTATCCTAAAAAATTATTCACAGTTTATCTGAAATTCGAATTTAGCTGGGTACCTGGCAAATTCCATCACTCATTTGTTTGATAAAAATCATAGTTTCAAATTTTAAGTGAAAACTTTTTTTAAGATTGTGTTTCTTTATTTGAGACCGAAAGTGAGCTTTAAGAGAGAGAGAGAGAGAGAAAGAGAGCACCTGAGTGGGGGGAGGGGTAGAAGGAAAGGGAGAAACAAATTCCCCACTGAGCAGGGATTACCCATGCTGGGCAGGGGGTGTGCTCCATCCCAGGACCCTGGGACCGTGATCTGAGCTGAAGGCAGACGCCTAACTGAATGAGCCACCCAGGTGCCCCTCACTGAAAACTCCTGATGAGAAAAAAGGGTGAGATGGTGGCCAGCCCATCTGCTGGGTGGAACAGTTTCAGGAGAGTCACTTGTTTATTATTTTTTAAAGATTTTATTTATTTGAGAGAGAGAAGAAACATAAGCAAGGGGAGTGGCAGAGGGAGAAGCAGGCTTCCCACGGAGAAGTGAGCCCAACAGAGGGCTCAATCCCAGGACCCCAGAGAATCATGACCTGAGCTGAAGGCAGATGCTTAACCTACTGAGCCACCCGGGTGCCCCGGAGAGTCACTTGTTAACTCTGCAGCATTAGCTTAGCCCTAGGACAGCCTTTCTGTCATCTAGTTTTACCTCCTCCTTTCTTGTACCCTGGGCCAGAGAACCTTCTCCTGCATCCGTCCCCCCCCCCCCCCCCCCCCCGCCCAACCCAGGTAAATTATTCCCTGGTTTGGGGCAGTTAAGACTAACAGAGCCAGGGCATAGGGCAATGCTTCATCAATCAGAATCGCCCTCAAGGACATTAACCAGCTCTATTCTGGTAAATTATTTAATTCAAAGGGTTGTGTTTTCTATCAGCGTAATGAGTGTCCCATTCTACCAACTGTAGAATGTCAACACAATGCAGACTGTCATTTTAGAACCACTGGCATCATTGGAAGCAGCAGCGTTTTTAAGCAACTACTGTGCGTTTGTTCAGCACTGCATGAAGCACTATAACAGAGTCTGTGGCCTCAGAAACTATTTAGTCATACAATTTCATTGGGGATCATAGCAAACCAACATGTGTGCACAAGGTATAGACTCAGGGACTGCCTCGGGTAGCAGAGTGAGGCACTCATCTTCTGCATCAGAGGCCCGTGCAACCTACATGTTCATGATCATTGGTGCCCTTGACTCCCTTCCTCCTCTCCCCACCCACTGCTTTCCAAGACCTCCTCTCGCAGCTGAATGTCATTAAGGGATTCCCACCAGGGCAACATGATGAAGGAAACCTCATGAATACACACTCTTTGAGGATTCACATTTCACTGGCACAAGGAAAAGAGATTGCAAGGCACTGGTGATGAGCCCACAGGGGAAACATTTGGATGAATAAAATCTTCCTGAAGTCAGACTCCCCAGGGGAGGCCTCATGCAGCCCCACTACAGACACCCAGGCCCGGTAATGTTGGGTAACTCGTGTACATGCCAACGGAGTCTGTCCTCCAGCCCAAGAAAGCCCACAGGAGCACCGTGATGAGGCAAAGGAGCCCTGGAGAAGGCGCAACCAGTGAGAGGTGGCAAAAGTATACGGTATTAATAATACAGCCATTAACAAATCCTTATTTGCAGAACAAAACACTGTACTTTTTTGTGCAGGGGAGGGCGCCTGGGTGGCTCAGTGGGTTAAAGCCTCTGCCTTCAGCTCAGGTCATTATCTTAGGGTCCTGGGATCGAGGCCCGCATCGGGCTCACTGCTCAGCGGGGAGCCTGCTTCCTCCTCTCTCTCTGCCTGCCTCTCTGCCTACTTGTGATCTCTCTGTGTCAATAAATAAATAAAATATTAAAAAAAAATGTGAAGGGGAAATCCATGCTCACAAAAGCGCCTGTTCTGTTTGGGATGCAGATATACTAACACTTGGGACGAATAATAATGTCTCTAAAGAAGAGATAAATACAAATTGACATGGAACTTTGGTGAAGAACGGAGGCCTGAATTCAAATGAGTGGTTAGGCTGTTCATTAGGTGTTGAATTCTCACACTGGCCCTGACAGGCTACACCATTTTTATTCAATTGGACAGAAAGAATGGCGACCAGAACTATTATGGCCCTTGCCTTAGTCACAGAACCAGAATCTATGCCTAGGTTTCTTCCATTTCAAACCTTTTTATTTCCCTAAGTGAAACATGCACATCATTAGATGATTATATTTTTTTAAGATTATTTATATATTTGAGATAGCGAGAACACATCAGGGAGTAGGAACAGTGGGAGAAGGAGTGAGAGGAGCTCAAGCAGACTCTGCACTCAGCTCAGAGCCCTAAATGGGTCTCGATCCCACAACCCTGACATCATGACCTGAGCCGAAACCAAGAGTCAGATGCTAAAATGACTGAGCTAATTAGAGGATTATTAATATGTATGGTATGTGTGTGTCTGTCTGTGTGGTGAGGTATTAGGGTGCCAGCCGTCAGTGCTAAAAACAAGAAAGTTAAAAGGGAAAGGTCCCGGGCAAATCCAGATGAGTTGGTATTACCCCTTGCAGGCGGTATTTGAAACTGTGTGAGGGTGGTTTTCCTCTTTCCCTCCGTCATCCTTACACCCTTTGTTATTGCCACAATCACTGGGGTAGAGAGAGGGAGGAGAGATTGGACGCTACTGGTGTTCTCTGGTGAGGCAAAAGGATGTTAAACATTTTGCAGTTTACACTGGGTAGGATGGTCCCATCCAGGAAGAACATATATAAATGAAGGAGTGTGTGTGTGTGTGTGTGTGTGTGTGTGTGTGTGTGTGTCTGTGTGTGTGTACACTTTTTTGAACCTCTTCCTGAGTTAGCTTTTTATCAACTTTATAAGGCAGAAATTTTTTTTAAGCGGTCTGGGAGCCATCTCTTTGAGATGTAAACATCCAGGAAGATAGCTTTCCAATGCACCTGTCCCTGTGGTAGTTTATCCTGTAGGCATCTGCTTGTCATAGAAATAAGAAAAATTTTATTACTTCTTCTGAAAAAGGTGAATTTAGCATGAACTACTAAAAAATATACAGCAAATGGTGCTGCTAAATTTTCTTTTATATCTGTAATGGCTAAAAATAGAGCAGCAAAAAAGGATTATAACTTCTTGACTGCTTAAATAGAATAGGATTTCTTTCTTTCTTTATAATCTCTTTACAGATGACCAACCAGGTTCATGCTCCAATTTATGCTTATTCAATAATAAAACTGCTTTCTTTCTTTTTGATGTTTTGTGTAGATTTTTAATTCCCTAACAGCGCAAAAAGAAAAGAATATTTGGTCAAAGATCACTCAATCCTGGGCTGACAGTCAGCTAGCTGTGTGAGAAACTGGTGTCCCAGAATGTCTTTGGTTTTTCTCTTTTCCAAGTACAAGATTTTCATCAAGATGCTGGAGATTTCTTTCTAGAGACTGTGAATCCCGTCACACAAAATGGTTTTGTCCCAGAGCAGACATTATGTGATCACAGTTTGCAGGCATGCTGTGTAGTAACCTACGATTGCTTTCTTGAATATTTTTTGTTTTCCATGGAGTCAATAATCGCCCTTTACCTGCTTAGTGCCTTAGTTTTCTCTGTCTTTATCTCGAATTGAATTCTAAATCTTCTCTCAGGAAGTCTTTTCTGAAGGCTTCTTACCTGCTCTGATCTGAGGTAAATCAGAAGGCTCTGAGAGCATCCTGGGGTGTCCTCTACCATTAGCCCTTTGCAGCTGTCCTATGTTGCTCCTTCCATTTTTTGCATCCTTCTTAGCTCACTCTTTTGTTTTGATGAAGTACATTCTCCAGCAGCTTCCTGAGAAAAGTGAGTGGAGGGTAAATTTTTTTTGAGACCTCCCATGTGCAAAATATCATTTTTTCAATTGTCACAAGAATTGGTGATTTGACCTGGTATAAAACTGTACTTTGGAAGTAATTTTCCTTTAAAATTCTGGAAGTATTACCCATTGGCCTTCTGGTTTCCAGAGTTACTCTTGAGAAGCCTCAAGTCCTATCAGTTTTAATCCTTTATATTTAATACATCCCCTCCTCTCTTCTAGAAGATTGTAAAATCTTACCTTCTCACATGTTTGATATTTCACAATGACATGCCTGAGTAGGATTCTGGTTTTATCCATTATCTTAGGCACTCAATCACTCCAAATTTAATTTATTTATTTTTATATTTTTAAAGATTTTATTTATTTGACAGAGAGAAACACAGCTAGAGAGGGGACACAAGGAGGGGGAGTGAGAGGGAGAAGCAGGCTTCCTGCTGATCAAGCCTGATGTGGGGCTCGATCCCGGGACTCCGGGACCAGGACCTGAGCCAAAGGCAGGCCCTTAACGACTGAGCTACCCAGGCGCCACCCTTCAAATTTAATTTAATATTAAAAAAAATTTGCTGATATTTTCCTTCCCTCCATTTTTCTCCGTCCTCTCTTCTGTTATTAAGCATGGACCTCCTGGACTGGTCCTCCAATTTCCAATTTTTTTTTTCTCTCCTGATTTTCACTTCTGTCCTTTTGCTTTCTAGAAAATTTCTTTATCTCCCAAAGTTTCCAATAACCTTTTCATTTCTGCTACCAAGTTTTTATTTTCTAGGAGGTTTTTTTGATTTGGTTTGGTTTTTGCTGTTCTCTGAATGTTTCTCTTTATAGCATCTTGCTTTGGTTCTCTTATTTCTCTGAGTGTACTATTGAGAATCTCCCCATGCCCCCAAGCCTTCTTGAACAATCTCTATTTCTTCCTGGGTGCCTTTTTCTTTTTGGTCTGACATTTCTCTTTCCTGTTGGAGGCTTTTTTCAAATGCCAGTAATTATTTGTCATCTGGACATATTTAAAAGTGTGGGAACTAGAAAGTTTGTCAGCAACTCTGAGCATGTGGATGGACGTATATGAACAACCCTATAAAGTGATCCTGCTGGGCTATTTGTTTGGAAATCCTCTATGTCTACCTATCTTTATATATTTTCTTTTGACTGTTCATATGCCTGGGAGAAAAAAACATATAGTTTTTAGGCTTCCCTGGAGAGTAAAGATCTGGCTGCCAAATTTTGGAATCCAAGTGGAAGAAGCAGGCCAAGAAACTCAGCATTCAATATGCATTTCACTTGGTCTTCCTCTTTTCTATATGGTCCCCCTCCCAAATGTGCCAGATATTTTCCTTCTCAGAGACTCTCTGTATTATCCTTTCCAGAGACAAAATCTCTGTTGGAATCAGGGTTTCAGCTGCTTCTTAATCATCTTTCAAATGTAAACATCTTTTCTTACCTCAAGTTTCCCTCACTTCCAGAGGTGGCCAAATGCCACCAGTTTCTGAGTCTTCTGAGGATTTTACAACATGATTCAAGTTGGTCCTTTGCAAAAAAAAAAAAAAAAAAAAGTTGGTTCTTTGCTTTCTCACTGCCAAGGTAGGATTTCACTTCCTATGCCTGTTTTATCAGTGTCCACTTGTTTAACTGTTTTCCAGCTTTCACAATTTTGGTGCTTTTATCTATCAGAGTCTACAAATGTCTCCAAGGACGAGGCGTTTTCAACCAGAATTTTTGTGCTTTCTGCTTATCACACTTTGAGCAAAGTTTGTAGATTTCTCATGCTGTGGATTTATCCTTTGGTAGATCCTAGTAGGTCACTGTGGCAGACATATTCTAAGATGCCCTCTATGGTCCCCTCTTTCCGGTTTCCCTGCTCTTGTGGAATTCCCTTCCCTGCACTCTAGGTGGTAACTGGGTCTTGCTTCTAACAAAGAGAACATGGCAAAGATGATGGGATGTTACTTCTGTGATTACATTACCGAAGACTGTAGCTTCCATATTGTTAGCTCATTCTCTCTTCAGCTGGCTTTGATGAAGTTTGTTGCTTTGTTAGGGAAGCCTACACGGCAAAGAACGGAGGGTGGCCTCTGGCTAACCATCAGCAAGGTACGGAGGACCTTGTTTCAACCTTCCAAAAGAACTGAATCCTACCAGCAACCATATGAGTGGGCTTTGCAGTGGGTCCTTCCATAATTTAGCTTTCAGACGAGACTCTAGCCCTGGTGGATTGCAGCCTTATGTGAGACATTAAAGCAGAGGATCTAGCTGAGCTATGCCTGGATTCCACAGAAAATGAGTTAACAAATGCATTTTTTAAGCCACTAAGTTTGTGGTGATAATGTTATGCAGCAACTAATACCACCACTAACAAAATAATGGCTGGTCTGCCCTACTACCAGACAAAACCCACTTGTTTTGGAAGGGTCATCAGGGCACAATCAAAATTACCTAATTAGATAAATATTAGGGACATATAATTGTTTCTCAAACAAAAAACTTATCTTTCATTTGGAAAATTTTCTGTATTGCTCCCTTTTTATTTTTATCTGTGTAATATAAAAACATAGAAAAAATAGAACTGTGCAAATAATAAAAAGCAGGAATAGCCCACCTCCATCCCTCCTCAGACAGCCTTAAGGCAACAGAATTCTTTTAATTAATATTTATTTCATTCCATTATGTGGATGTACCATTATTTAATAAATTTCCTAATGGAAGTTTGGATCATCGACATCCTTCTCCATGCCTGAATTTTATTGTAGAAATTTTCAAACAAACAGGAAAGTTGAAAACTTTTACCCATGTTCCCACCATCTAGATTCTACCCCTTACCGTATTACTCTACTTGCTTTATTACATATCTTTTCAACGATCCATTTTCTACCCACCCATCAATCCATCTATTTTTTTTTTCTGGATGCATTTCAGACTAATTTTAGGGAGATTATTTATACTTCTTCCCAGATGCTTTACTCAGTAGACGATTAACAGGACTTCAACATTTGTCCATGATTTTTTTTTTTTGCTGTGATTATTTTGAGATAAGATTTACATATACAAATCTTAAATTCACCATTTGATGATTACAGCAGACACATACTCCTACACAACCTAAATCCTAATCCAGGTACAGAACACTGCCATCACTCCAAAATATCCTCTCATGATCTTTCCCAATTTCCTCCTGCAAAGGCAACTACTGCTCAGTTTTCTTACCATAATTTTCCTGCTCTAGAATTTCACTTATATGGAACAAATAGCATGTCTTCTTTTTTTGTAAGGCTTCTTTCACTCAGCAAAATGTTTTTGACGTTCATCTACATTGTTGCACTTCTCAGTAATTCTTACCTTTTCCTTGTTGAAAAATATTCTGTTGTATAACTATCATACTTTGCTTATGTATGCTCCTGTTTATGGTCACCTGGGTTGTTTCTAGTTTGGGGCTATTGTGGAATAAATTGCCATAAAGATTCTTATATGACTCTTTTTTGTGGACATAGCTTTTTCACATCTCTTGAATAAATACCTGGAGGTGGATTTTTTTTTATTTTTATTTTTTAGAGGAGAGAGAGAAAGAAGAGAGGGAATCGTAAGCCGGCTCCATGCCCAGCAAGGAGCCCGATGCAGAGCCTGATCTCACAACTGTGAGATCATGACCTGAACTGAAATCAAGAGTTGGATGCTTAAGTGACTGAATTACCCCAGGAGTGGAATTTTTTTTTTAAGATTTTGTTTATTTATTTGACAGAGAGAAACAGAGCTAGAGAGGGAACACAAGCAGAGGGTCTGAGAGAGGGAGAAGCAGGCTTCCTGCTTGGCAGGAAGCCTAATGTGGGGCTCGATCCCAGGTCTCCAGGATCATGACCTGAGCCGAAAACAGTCGCTTAACCAACTGAGCCACTCAGGTGCCCCGGGAGTGGAATTTTTGAGTCAAATAAATCACTTTTAATTCTTTCCTTTGTAGTCCTTTTGGTAAACTCCTTAATGTTAAGTAATATGCTTTTCCTGTTATCTATCACTTTTACATTATAACTTTTCCCAGGCCTCAGGAAAGAACTATATTAATTCATAAATACTGGTTAAAGTCTCTCTCTTATCAGTAGTCCAAATATGGCCTTATTTTATTGTTATAGTTAGATACAGTTAATTATACAGTTAGGTGTTTTTAACAATTTAATGATTACACAGGCTCACCCTGACACCCAAAAAACATAGATTCTAACAATAAATAAGATACATTTAAATGTATTTTTCCTTTTTCTTCACCATTGTACTCCCTTGCAGTTCTCTTCCCAGGGTAACTATCAACATGAATCCTGTGTTCATCATCCCCTTTCTTTCCTTTACATATAGCTTTTTCATTCTTTTTTAGTTTTTAGCAATATAAAAAGGATATTATGGGGGAGAAAAAGCCACATGATCTTCTTAATTGACACAAAAAAATAGTTTGACAAAATTCACTCCCTTTTATAATAAAAACACTCAACAAACTAGAAACAAAACAAAATTAGCTCAACATAATTAAAGCCATATATGAAAAACTCACAGCTATACATACACTCAGTGATAAAAAAAAAAAACCCAGAAGCTTTCTCTCTAACATCAGGAACAAGACAAGGGTGCCTGCTTTCACCACATATGTTCAACATAGCACTGGAAGTCCTACTTGCAGCAATCAGACAAGAAAAAGAAAAATATTCAAATTGTAAAGGGAGAAGTAAAATTACCTCTGTTTGCAAATGTTAAGGTCTTATATGTGGAAAATCCTAAAGATTACACATACAGACACATAACCACATATGCACAAAACCTGGTAGGACTAATAAATGAATCAAGTTGCAGGGAACAAAATCAATACCTTCGTATCCGTTTAATTTCTATGCACCAACAAAGGACAATCCAAAAAAAAAGAAATTAAAAAAACAATTCTATTCATAGTATCATCAAAAGGAATAAAATACTAAAGAACTTAACCAAGTAGGAAAAGAGCTATATGCTGAAAACTATAAAATGTTGAAATTAAAGAAAGCAAATAAGTAGAGAGACATCCCATGTTCAGAGATTAGCAAACTTAATACTGTTGGGATATCATAGTTCCAAAACTGAGACAGAAGAGGTAAAACTATAAATTTCTCAGAAGATAGGGAGAAATCTTTAAGATAGTTGGATTTGGCAATGATTTCTTGTCAAAAGCCAGCCAATGAAAAGCATAGGCAACAGCAACAAAAATACATCAATTGGACTTCATCAAAAATTTTTAAATTGTGCATCAAAAGACACTGTCCCAAGGTAGAAAGCAATCCATGGAATGGAAGAAAATATTTTCAAATCACATATCTGATAAAGAATTAATATCTAGAATAGAGATCTCCCAAAAGTCGATGACAAAAAAATCAAACAATCCCACTAAACATATGAAAAGATATTCATCTTCACTCATCATTAGGAAATGAAAAGCCAAATCACAATGAGATACCACCTCAGACCCATTATGGTAATTCTGAAATCAACAAGAAAAGAACCAACCCAATTAAAAAATGGTCCAAGGGGGGCACATGGGTGGCTCAGTCAGTTAAACATCTGTCTTCGGCTCAGGACATGATCCCGGAGTCCCCAGATGAAGACCCACATTGGGCTCCCAGCTCAGTGGGGAGCCTGCTTCTTCCTCTGCCCCTCACCCTGCTTGTCTTCTTTCTCTCTCTCTTGTTCTCTCTATTTCTCTCATAAATAAAATTTAAAAATCTTTTAAAAAATGGACCAAGGACCTGTATAGACATTTCTCCAAAGGAGATATACAGATGGCTTAAGGTCATTGTTAAAAAGAAAACAACATGTGCTGGGGTGGCTCAGTTGGTTAAGCATCTGACTTCAACTCAGTTCATGATCTCAGGGTCCTGGGATTGAGCCCTGCCTTGAGTTCTGTGCTCAGCTGGGAGTCTCCTTGTCCCTCTGCCCCTCCCCTTACTCATGCTCTCTCTGTCTCTGTCTCTTTCTCAATAAATAAAATATTTTTAAAAAATATTATACAGAGAGAAACACAGCCAGAGAGGGAACACAAGCAGGGGGAGTGAGAGAGGGAGCAGCAGGCTTCCTGCCGAGCAGGGAGCCTGATGTGGGGCTTGATCCTGGTTCTCCGGGACCATGAACTGAGCCGAAGGCAGTCGCTTAACCAACTGAGCCACCCAGGCACCCCAAGATAAATAAAATCTTTTTTAAAAAGACAACACAAAATCATAGGCCAAAATTGGCATCACAAAGGTTAGAACCCCAAGTCAGTAAAGCAAGACTTAATACCTAACCTAACTGTAGTTTCAACACCCTTAACAACCTCACCTTTACTCAGTCAACATGGAATTTCCTGGTCAATATGGGGAAATTTACTGATAGATTCCTTTCACTTCCTCTTAGTAGGGCAACCTTGCCCACCCAAACACTCCATTCTTTACTAATTCTTCTTCTTTTTTAAATGACCTTTTTCTGCCTATAAAAACTTTTATTTTGTTTAACTAGTGGAGTTCCTCTCTACTTGCCAGATTGGAAGCTGCCCAAATCATGAACTGATTCATAAAGATAATTAGATCTTCAATTTTACTTGTTTGAATTGTGTTCCTTAGGGCCATACCACCCTGAATGCGCCCTATCTCGTCTGAATTGTGTTCCTTAACAGTAATCTATCAATTATGAAGGGAAGAAAGTTGACATTTGTTTACTATGATGATAAACCTATCAGTTTCTCTCTGTAAATCAAATTTGATTTAATGTATTTTGAGGCTATTTTATTAGACCTTTGCATGTTTAACATTGCTCTATCTTATTAATGAATTAAATATTTGTCATTCATGTAGTGTTTCTATCTTTAATGTGTTTTTATCTTAAGGCCTATTTTATTTGATACAGTGTTGCCATACCAGTTTTATTTAGCTAATATTTACCACAAATGTCATTTTCACCCCTTTAACTTCAATTTTCATATATCCTTAGATTTTAGATCTCTTATAAACAGATTATATCTAGATTATTAAGTCTAATTTGTCAACAAACTCAATGAATAGTGACTAAATTCTAGTTACATTTAGTGTAATTAATCATGAATTTGGATCTACTTTTACCATCTTTATTATTTTGCTTTGCCTACTCAATTTACATTTCTGTTTTTTAGAAGATTTTATTTATTTATTTGAGAGAGTACAAGCTAGGGGGAGAGGCAGAGGGAGAAGCAGACTCCCCACTGAGCAGGGAGCCTGATGTGGGGTTCAATCCCAGGACCCCAAGATCATGGCCTGAGCTGAAGGCAAACACTTAACTGACTGAGCCAACCAGGCACCCCTACATTTCTTTTTAATTCTTTCTTACAATTTAAAAAAAATTTAGAAATTGGTATTTAGATCTCTCCCTAAATAACATAAGAAACTAGCAGGCTCTCACATTCATTGGTCTCTCCTTACTGTACCCTTATCAAGTTGATATTTTCTAGATTTTCAGTTTTGAGTTATTATGGATTTATCTTCACTCGTTTTTTTAAAAACAACAACTGTCAACCTAAATAATGAGGTAAACTGGGGCAAGCTCAAATTAGCAGAAACTGAATTGATTCAGGAATAGTAGAGAAACTACAACTCGGAAAGCACATGTTGTAGCAAGCTACAAGACAAGTCCATTGAGGGCCAGGGGTGGGCTGTTTTGATGGGCAAAAGGTGCAGAGGGGAAAGCCCATCAGATTCCAAGCAGTGAGTTCACTGGCTTGGGGATACGGAGAGATTCTTGGTGAATATTCATTGGTCAGGAGATAGTCTCCATCTTCTATAAATCAGGCATATACAGGAAATCAGTCCCTCAGTTCTTAAGTTCCATTCTTCTGAAGGGTCACATGTGAGAGCCTCCACTTCATATCCTCTGGTTACATATACTAAAGTATTTCATTATCTCTCGTTCATTTATTTTTTGTAGTCTCTCCTGAATATATTATCTTTCTTCTTTTTAAGTATGTCATCCAAAGTTTTCCAATGTAGGTTTTTAGTGCAGCATCTCTTCAGAGGCCATATCTGCATGAGGATGTATTTTTTTTTTATTATGCCCTCCTATTTGGTTGGGTATAAAATTGTATGTCCTAAATTATTTTCTATCACCACTCTTTTTTTTTTTAAGATTCTTTTTTTATTTATCTGACAGAGAGAAACACAGCTAGAGAGGGAACACAAGCAGGGGGAGTGAGAGAGGGAGAAGTAGGCTTCCTGCTGAGCAGGGAGCCCGATGTGGGGCTCGATCCCGGGTCTCCAGGATCATGACCTGAGCCGAAGGCAGTCGCTTAACCAACTGAGCCACCCAGGCGCCCCCTATCACCACTCTTTACTATTATCCTATTATTAATATTCTTGAATTATCCTATAATGTAAATTTGTTATTATCTTTCTTCTTTGCACTCTCTGAGCCCTGTCAATCTGAGGCTTATCACCTTTCTAAAATTCTAAAATTCTAGGTAATTAATATCCAGTATTTCTTCAAAGAAGTCCTCTTCTTCATTTAAATTTTTTTCTTTCTGGGACACCTGCTATATAGATTAACATCTGAATAATACTTCTGTTTCTATCCATCATATCTTTCACTTTTCCCTAAATTTAAAATTAGGTTAATTTAAAATTATTTGTTGATCTCTGCTAATATTTTTGCTTTTGATGGAATCTATATGTTATTTTCCATTGAAATGCTTCCTCAAAGTTCTAGTATTCCTAGCTTGTGAATCCATTTGCCCCAGGGTATTGTCTCTGCAGTCAGCTTCAGAAGCAGAGACTTAGCAGAGTGGCCCCCATGGGTGCTGAGGCTCAGGAAGGGGTGGGGCAGGTACAGGCCCCAGGGGAGAGAGTCCTGGGTACCAGTCAATCATTTGTTTCAGGAGCAACAGGGTAGGGGAAGGTTAGTTGGTCCCTACCTGCTTCTATTCCTCCAAAGCCCAGGGATTCTGTGCTGGCTTAATTTGACACCTGGGAACACCTGAACCAGTCTGCAGGTGTTAGCAGGCCCTGCTTTATCCAAGGTAATGCAGAATGGTCTGGAAGCAAGATTAAAACTCCAACAGTTCCCTCCTATTTTATTCTCCAAAGAGCCTGGCTGTGTACAGTACAGGCCTCATCTGAACACATAACATTTAAAAACAGTGCCACCCACCCCCCACCAGGGGGACTGAACTTGACTCTGGAGGGGGATGCACCAGCATCTCTGTCATATTTTTTTGTAGCCCAACCCTTTAAAAAAAATTAAATATAGTTTTTTTTATTTTAAATTTTAAAAGAGTGAATTCTATGGTTTAAAACATATCTCATTTTTTAAAAGATTTTGTTTATTCATTTGAGACAGAGAGATAGAGCACGGGCAGGGGGAGAGGCAGAGGGACAAACAGACTCCCTGCTGAGCCGGGAGCCCTACGTGGGGCTTGACCCCAGGACCTGGAGATCATGACCTGAGCTGAAGGCAGATGCTTAACCATCGGAGCCACCCAGGTGCCCCTACTTGTGTGGTTTCAAAAAAGAGAGAGACTAGAGTTTATAATAAAAATCAGGGGCCTCCTTCTGTACCCCATGTCTTTCCCAGTCACACTTCCTGGGAGCAAATCTTTTTTTATATCTTCCTGATGATACTGGAAAGGAAGAACTCTTTCTTTTTCTCTCCTACTAGGGAAAGCCTGACTCTTCCCTATTGTGTTTCCCCTCTGGGAGTCATTTACTACGCACACTGAACATGTTACTTCTGGTGCACTGCTGCACCCCAGCAGACTCGAAGCCTAGGGTGGGTGATGGTCTGGGGATGCCAAAGACAAGGCCTGGAGACAGTAACTGACACATGGGTTCTTTGAAGGGAACTTACTTCTAGGGAGTCCAGGAGCTGCTGACCCGTCAAAACATCTGCTGCTGGGATCTATGTGCAGTAAGTTTTTATATCATACCAACTTAATATAGAGCCCCTCCCCACTCCTTGCATGGCCAGCATTTCTAAAGAGATCAAGGCCTGCCACCTGGACACTCTTTGTTACAAGGGAGGTGCTCCAGGTTGTGCACCCCCAGAGCCCCTGACCTTGAACACGAAGCAATGTACTCTGCTGCACATTCTGTTTGATGGGAATAGAGAGGGAGGACAGGATCTCTATATTTTCAAGATAGTGATTAACAGGGGCATATAGGGTGTGAGCTATCTGGCATGTGCCGTACATCTGGTCACCAAATGTTTGGAGGTTCCCCCCACACCAAGCAATTCTCTCTGATACCAGCTGAGTGTCCTACGATTTCACTCAATTCTGACACTCTTCGTCCATCAGATCCTGCGGGTCAGTCCCACAGACTGCCTACGAGACTGCCTCTGCCAGCACCCACAAACACCTCTCTGCTTTCATTTTGTTTTATCTTTTCCTCTCTTCCTCTCTGTTTTGTTTAAATGCCACATATCAGTGAGATCATATGATCGAGAAGCCATCCTTTTCACCCGGAGTCACATCATTAGGAAAAAAAGGTGCTCCCAGTGTTCTTTTTACTTAAGAAATTACAAGGGTTTTAGGAGCTCTGTCAGGACCTGGAGACCAGTACATATAGAGACCAATATATATATTTTCTATTATCCCACAATACCTCTTTAACTTTAAAAGTATGTTAATCCTGTTATTTCTCCTTTCCTTAACTATTATGAGAAGAGTTAATTGTGAAAATAAAAGAAGCTTCATTTAAAATGGAGCTAGAAGTCCTGAAGGGGGAGCTCTTGCACGGACTGCTCCTTGCAGCCTGTGTGGGCACTAGAGAGAAGAGTTAGCCTGACAAGGGAAAGCATTTTTCGTGAAAGAATTTCATCTCCTGATCTTAAGGAGGAAGATCCCTTCCTGCCCCAGGGAGGGCAACACCCCAGAAACTGCCACTTGCAGTCAATGAGAGACCATTACCGTCTCAATCTCTGTTCTCCAATGAACTTTTGTTTTAAAACAACCCTCCCATTCCTTAAAAAATTAAAAATAGAACTACCCTATGACCCTGCAATTGCACTACTGGGTATTTACCCCAAAGATACA
>PITA01027733.1:0-20549 GCA_004023965.1 Spilogale gracilis | reverse complement strand
ACCCAGTGCTCCCCGCTTTAGGTGTCCCCAGTACCCACCACCAGGCTCTCCCATCCCTCCACCCCCCTCCCTCCAAGTCCCTCAGTTTGTTTCTGTGTTCAAAGTCTCTGTTGTTTCGTTTCCCTCCCTAGATTACCCTAGTTCCCATTTGCTTTCCTTCTGCCACTGTCCTCCAGTTTGCCCCTCATGCACCGCAAGGAAGTGAGACCATGCGATACTTGACTTTCTCTTCTTGGCTTATTTCACGCAGCATAATCTCTTCCAGTCCAGTCCATGTTGCTACAAAAGTTGGGTATTCATCCTTTCTGACGGAGGCATAGTACTCCATTGTATATATGTACCTATTTTTGTTTTTAAATGGAAAGCCCTTTATAGGTTGGGTGATCATCCCCAAACAAACTTAGAACATGTTATTTGACAAGATTTTAAAGCCTAAATTTTTTAATTTAAGTATGCATAAATTTTCAAGGTTCTAAAAGGTGAATTAATTCCTACCTTGGTATTTATTCTGAGGAGTTTCTATGTTAAAAATTGTTTTAGGGGTACCTGGGTGGCTCAGTTGGTTAAGCATCTGCCTCAGGCTTGGGCATGATCCCAAGGTTTTGGGATTGAGCCCTGGCATTGGGCTCCCTGCTCAATGGAGAGCCTGCTTCTCTCTCTCCAGCTCCCCCTACCTGTGCCCTCTCTCTTTGTCAAATAAATAAATAAAATCTTAAAAAAAAAAAAGAAAAAAGAAAATTGTTTTTTCGTGTTTACATGTTTTATATATATATATATATTATATTAGTATATATATATTAGTAGTAGAATTATTTCTTAGGTTTCCTCATTCTATAGGTTTAATTAAGAACATTGACATGAATGGAACTGGAAGGTATTACGCTGAGTGAAATAAGTCCATCAGAGAAAGACAGTATCATATGGCTTCACTCACATGTGGAATATAAAAAAACAGGGCAAAGGACTGAAGGGGAAGGGAGGGAATACAGAACAGGAAGTCATCAGAGAGGGAGGAAAACCATAAGAGACTCTTAACCACAGGAAACAAACTGAAGGTTGCTGGAGGACAGGGGGGTGAGGGGATAGGGTAATTGGGTTATGAGCATTAAGGACAGCACGTGATGTGAGGAGCACTGGGTGTTACAACTGATGAGTTACTGAACACTATATATGAAACTAATGATGTACCATATGTTGGCTAATTGAGTTTAAACAAAAAAAAAAGGACATTAGATAATTACGTTGTCACCTAAAATAAATACTTAAATTTGAAAAGGTTAGCAACATGTTTTACCTCTGTCCTCTTTTAATAAGGGTACTTATTTCTAAGCATGCATGTTTTCATTTTCAGCATTTTAATTTGCAAAAGCCACTAAGGGAGGTTTGTGTACAGAGAGATTGTGTCCTTTTATAATGTTGACATTACATTTTAAATTTTTAATGGAGGTTTGCAGTAACTCAGTTTAAAAATTAGAAGAAATCAATGCTCCCACAAACTTAATCTTTCATTAACTCTGCAGAAAGTCCAAGGATGTCTGTAGTTGCCAATATGGAGTTAAATTTTCCTATTTTTCTACTCAAACAGTTCCAGAAAAGGTCAGATTGAATTTGTAACAGTGGTTGGGCTGCCACAGATATCTATCACTAGAGATATAAAATAGTCTGCAATGATTTTACTGCAAGCAAAGAACAATCAGAAATGTTAATTACAAGAGCAAGAGCCAGTACTGTTAGACAATAGTTTTTTGTTTTTTGTTTTTTGGTTTTTTTTAAGATTTTATTTATTTATTTGACAGAGAGAAACACAGCCAGAGAAGGAACACAAGCAGGAGTGAGGGAGGGAGAAGCAGGCCTCCAGTGGAGCAGGGAGCACGATGCGGGGCTGGATCCTGGGACCCTAGAATCATGACCTGAGCGGAAGGCAGTCGCTTAACCAACTGAGCCACCCAGGTGCCCCTAGACAATAGGTCTTAAAATGTCTTAGAATTCTAGTTTTACTTAAGGAAATATAATGAAGAAAATCAGGTGCACACGGATGTTTTTCCTTAATGGAAAATTGTATTTTTTTCTTTTCTTTCTTAAATATACCATACCACAGTCAGTCAGACTAATCAATATTGAGCCTCTTTTGTTTTGCAAATTCAATATTCTATTACTTTTAAACAATTGAATGTGTTAGAAAATTACATACACTAAGCTAGATGGTGAGTACAAGAGAAAAGCAGTCACCCGTTTTGTCTTTTTTTTCCCCCAACAAGGACACCAGTCATACTTCTCCAATTAGCACAGGGTCCAACGTTGAGCAAGTGACCCGTTTCTTGTGCCGCAGGGTTTATATACCAAAAGAAGCTTTTGGGCGAGGTGATATCTACGATACTGTAAACTTTAAATCTGACTATACGGTTTCTTGTTTACTTTCTATAAGGTTAAAAATTAAAAGTCTTGTTACTTTTCTATTTCTCTGATCAAAACTAATTGAAAACATAAAAATTTTTAAGATAAAAAAAAAAATCTGGGGCGCCTGGCTGGCTCAGTTGGTTAAGCATCTGCCTTCGGCTCAGGTCATGATCCCGGAGTCCCAGGATCGAGCCCCACATTGGGCTCTCTGCTCGGTGGGAAGCCTGGTTCTCCCTCTCTCAATCCCCCTGCTTGTGTTCCCTCTCTGGCTGTGTTTCTCTCTGTCAAATAAAGAAATCTTTAAAAAAAAAAAGTTCAAAAAAATCCTTTATTGCAGCAACATAGTTCACTATTTGTAGTTTCTCTGATGTGTTTTAGAAAGAACATTTTATATTTAATGTGACACTTGCCTAGGCAGTATCAAAACTAAATGTAGTGCTTTCTTATACTCTAACAAATCACTTAACAAATGAAGGAGATAAAGTACCATAAACTCTGAGAGAGTCCATTACATCACAATACACTAGACCCTTACTAAACTTAAATAAAGACTATTTCCTAAACAAGTAGCACTGGGACTTATTTTAATAAACTAAGTACAGGCTTATTAGGAAGTTTTGCTTTTAACCTTTAATTAGCTTAATTAAATTGAACCTTGCCACTTCCCCCGCCCCCCACTCACCGCCCTTTCTTACACTTAAAAAAATTCCTAATTATACTACTTGGGAAACTATTCAGTCACTGTCATCTGTTTCCTTCTCTTGCAAATTAATACACTCAGCTTTGTGTGTATATTTTGTTATTGTTCTTTGTTTCCTTTTGTTCTTACCTTCCCTGTAAATTCTTGCCTTACACTTTAACAATATGTGGGTTCCACTGAGATTTCTTTAGGAGCCACACTCACAAGTACTGTGATACTTGTCAACAGAAAGTTAAACCTTAACTTTCATGGGGCTTTTTTTTTGCTCAGTTTAGTTTTCTGGTGGTCCCATGCCATGACTGAGTCATAGAAAATTACTGTCTCCTGTGAGAGTTTGTTTTAAGTCTCCAAGGGATTTTTAATTTTTTCCCATAATATTTCAGTTTTTTTTTTAAAGATTTTATCTGAAAGAGAGAGAGAGGGAAAGCATGTATGTGGGTGAATTGTGGGGTGCTGAAGAAGAGGGAGAAGCAGACTCCATGCTGAGCAGGGAGCCTGATAATATGGGGCTTCATGTGGGGCTCAATCTCAGGACCCTAAGATTATAACCTGAGCTAAAGGCAGACACAACTGATGGAGCCACCCAAATGCCCCTAAAGTTTCAGTTTTGATTTGTTGTCTACTTATGGTATGGGGGGAGAAGAGAGGCTATTGCAGCCTTTTTCAGGATTTGTGCTTTTCATCTGTAAAAGACTATCTATGTCTATTCTATGTCAAAAGTGGTACTGCTAAGCTTTAAACAGTTAGACCCTCCCTCCCTCACTGGAAACTATTTTAATTTGAATTATGTTTAGCCTTTTCAATTTCTTATAAATGTGTCATTATGTGTATATTCTAGGAATATCTAGCCAATGCAGTAAGCTATAACAAAATGGGAGTAAATTAATACATCGGTTATAAGGTTTTACAAAATATTCAGAAGCTCTAATGTTAATTGCTTTACTTATGTATTTCTAGAACAATATTTGGCTTTCTAAGGAAAACTGAGTTGTTTAGACAGCGATTTTTAAAAAGGGGGTTATCCTTGTATATCTGGTTATAAAATTAAAAGGAACGAAGCTTATTCGTTATGTTCAGTTCATGTTTTTAAATAAAGTGTTATTTTGATTTTACAAATACAAAAAGGTAATAATTTTTATATGATGTTTCAAATAAAATGAATCACTTAAATTTGATAATATAGTTTTGCCCTGGTTTTACCAGAGTATAAAAATATAGGTGTGATCTATTTTGTATAATATTTACTTTACTATCCTATAGAAAACATAATTAATGAAAACTTCCTATTCTTTATAATAAATTTACTAGCTTTAGGCTATTTTACTCTCATAGATGTTTAAGATTAACCTAAGATTATATTAACAATGAAAAATTTAAATTAGGCAACAAATAAGTTGAATTATAATATCCAATATTTTCACAAAACAGATTATTTCTGGTAGCTTCAGACATGGTAAGACTTACATGAAAATAGAGTTTCCCTAATAAAATTGGACCAAATGACATACTCTGTAGAATGGTTTTTAAGTCAACACTAAGTCAATCGTTGTTTAAGAATGCCTTAAGTCTAATTTCTGAGATACCTATTTTGCTTTGAAAACTTGGGAGAGCTTATTGATTGAGTAGTTTTAATTAAAAAAACCCAATAAAACAAGATTCCTAAGATGGAGAGCAAAAGCATTTTGACTTATGCAATAGTTGTTCATTATATTTTTTCTTACATCTCAACTACTTTGTTTTTTAAATTGATTTTTAAATTTTTCTTATTTTTACTGTTATAAGAACACTTACCATGAGATCTACCTTTACAATAGTTTATCAAGTATACAATATAGTACTGTTAACAACAGACACAATATTGTATAGCCTATCTCTAGACTTTACTCATCTTGTATAAGTAAAACTTTAGACCCAACAAACAGTAAGTCCCCAACTCTCCTCCCCTAGACTCTGAAAACCACCAATCTAGTGCTTGTGACTCTGACTCCTTTAGGTACCTCATATGAGTGGAATCTTGCAGTATTTACCATTCTGTGAATGGCTAATGGCATGGAGCGTAATGCCCTCCAGGTTAATACATGCTGTTGCATACGGCAGGATTTTCTTCATTTTTAAGATGGAACAATATTCTCATTGTATGTTTATATCAAAGATTCTTTTAGCCATACAGCTGTTGAAAAACGTTTAGGTTGTTGTTATTTGCTGGATACTATGGATAATGCTACAATGAACCAGAGAATGCGTAAGTCTCTTTGATACCCTGATTTCAATTCTTTGGGTATATATCCGAAACTGAGATTACTGGTTCACATGGTAGTTCTGTTTTTAATTTTTGAGGCAACCCACACTATTTTCCATAGTGGGTATAGCATTTTACCTTCCCACCAATAGAGCTCAAGTGTCCCCTTTTCTTCACATCTTCATCAATTCTTGTTATCTCTTGTCTTTTTTATAATAACCATCGTAACAGGTGTGAGGTGATCTCATTATGGTTTTGACTCGCAATTCCCTCATGATTAGTAGCTTTATCTCATGATTATTTTGATTTACAATTCTCTAATTGCATATGCTGAGGAGTATCTTTTCTTTTTTAAAATTTTATTATTTATTTATTTATTTATTTGTTTATTTATTTATTTATTTATATTATGTTCAAGGGCACATGTGGTGATGATCACTGGGTGTTATACACAACTAATGAATTATTGAACACTACATGAAAAACTAATGATGCATTATATGTTGACTAGACGCATATCTCTTTTCATAAGCTAATTTATCATCTGTAGGTCTTCTTTAGTGATATGTCTGTTCAGGTTTTGTATTTAGTTATTAATTGGTTTATTCACTTTTTTTGCTGTTCATTTTAAAGCATTCCTAGTGATTTAGGATAATTGTCCTTTGTCAGTATATCTTTTGCAAATATTTTCTCCCACGTGGCTTATCTTCTCATTCTCTTGACTTATATCTGTTTCTAACCTTCATTGAAGCTGAGAATGCTGGATACACATGCAAAATCAGTGTTATATCAAAGACTTGGCTAAGTGTCTGCTCATTCTAGAATATTAATATTAGTGTCAGATATGGTTCAATTCTAATTCCATATCTTCTATTTATTAAATGTACAGCCTTCAGATTTTACTATTTAACCTACAGATTTACTGTTTAACCTTTTAAAATTATTTCATCAAATGGTTTTTAATGAGAATGAAATAGCACATATGTTATTAAAGCTCTGTCAGAGTGTATAGAATATATGCAGATGCACTAAACTAATGGTATGGTATTACAAGAACATGAGGAATTCATTAAACAGTGCAATCTTAGCAGGTGCTCAGTCAGATCTTATAGAGACTGCCATACTGTTCAGGAACTATACAATCATTCAGGATACAGTACAGACATGCGGCCATGGTTCCTTTCTTGCTTTTGTAGCAATAGCTGTACATTATTTGCTATTCTAGTGCTTCTCCTTCATCTTCCGTTTTTATTGTTAAGCTTTGGATCTTGCCACCGCCTGTACTCTATTTCTGCATGTTTTATGCAAAACTCTTCCAGACAGGGCTGACTGGCTTGAAGAATTCGTGTATCAGCATTTTTATTAAGCTCTGGACTCACCTATGGTTGGATGGCTTTCGGCCCAATATCCTTCCCATGCCCACTCAGCTGTTACAAGAATGACTGAGCCTTGTACTTAACTTCTCAAGGAAAAAAAATACTCTGAACATTTTTAAAAAATTATTGAAATATACATGATTCATATATATGAATATATATTGAAATATGTATGGATTTTAAATATGTAAAATTTATATATAAATGTATTATTATTATAATATAATACCTCTTAATATGTCAACTGTATTGACCTTACATCTGAAATCAACAAACATGTCTTTTCCACAGGGTTTTGTTTTTTTTTAATGGGAAGATTCTTTCTAGATATTTTTATAGTTGATCTGATCTAGTAATTCCAGACTCAGCTTAAATATACTTCCTAAAGCATTAGACTTTCCCTGGCCAACCATCTATGGTCACTTCCTACTCAATTACCAGGTTACCATGCTGTCATGTGATATACCCATCTAAAATTGCTTTACCTTTCTCTTTGTTATTGTACTGGAATATGAGCATCATTAAGGTCCAGACAATGTCTCTTCATCACCTTGAATCACTATAGCATCACACACTGACTAGGGCAGAGTAGATGCCTATTAGATGATTAGAATACAGTAATGGTTTATTAGCAGACATTCACGACAATGTCCTTCTCTATCAGATGGTGTATCAAACACCTGGGCACTACACAAGTACAGAAAGTTTGTTCTTGACCAATGGTCCCCAAAATTTAATATATGAAAATGTCATGTATGTTTTAGTTTCCTAAGACAGGACTTCCACATATTCTGTCAATGTGGAGGCTTTCTTGGCTATTTAGTTTTCCAAGCCTCTTGAATGCTTTCAAAACACTGAAACTCTGCTAGTGTTGGAGTGGGAATACTTCACAAACAACTGCAGGGATTCCATGTCCCCAAAAGCCTACATTCTATGCTTCAGGGAATGTCAAGAAAAGATACTGTGCTTTAATTTTCTGAAATCTAGAGAGATCTATTTCCTTTTAATATTCCCATAGCTTGCCACATAGTAATAGTTTACTGGATAAGGAAACTTCAGATTTCACAAAACAGACAAAGAAATAGATTGATAGATAATTAGTATTTTATTTTTTGTAAAGAAAGACAGTTACACAGTTATTTTTTCAGTATTTTTCATGACCTTATTGATTGAATGATACCTATAATTCCTTATTATGCATATATAGTAAATACTGAAAAAATTTAAAAAAAGAATGAAGGAAAGTAGAGAAATAAATGAAAGAAGTATAGTAAGTTAAACTTTTGTACATTTTTTCTCAGAGAATTTTAACATTAAGTATTAAATTGCAAAAAGATAAAATGTTATTTTATTTTTCTAGTTTTCTCTGCTAACAGCAGAACTTAAATTTGAGATCGCTTTACCTCATTCTGTAACTTCCAAAGTAGACTCTAATTTATAAGAGTAGTTTTCCCAAGAAGATTCCTGAGAATATATATATCTTTTAACACAGCAATGATGAAGAATTTCTGACACAGTATTGGAGGTGCTTTTCTGTATTAACAGGTTTTGTGATCAGAGATCTTGTTTTGTTTTGTTTTGTTTTTTAAAGATTTTATTTATTTGACAGAGAGAAACACAGCCAGAGAGGGAACACAAGCAGGGGGAGTGAGAGAGGGAGAAGCAGGCTTCCCGCCGAGCAGGGAACCCTATGTGGGACTAGATCCCGGGGCCTCTGGGATCATGACCTGAGCTGAAGGCAGTCGCTTAACCAACTGAGCCACCCAGGCGCCCCAGAGATCTTTTTTTTTTTTTTTTTCAATGCAGGCATCAAAGAAAAGAATATGAAGAAAGCAAATTTGTACAAAATTGTAGCAAAAATGTTTCCTCAAAATCTGAAGAAAATAGAAGTGAATGAAAACAAAAATGTGTAAACAGATTTGTAATACATGTAATTTTATTTGCTGTAAAACCTTATTTTAAAAATATAAAAAGTAAGAGCCTGTAGAGTGGAATAGTTCTTGAAATAGTGTTGACATGAATTTCAGGTGCTGGTAAAAATAAAAGAGGAATTATTAATATTATAGGTCTGGAATTAAATTTAAAATTGACCTTTTGTTATAATTAGATCAATTGTTATCATTTCTCTAATGTTATCATTTTGGAATTATATAAAGGGTATGTAATGGGAATAAAAGGATTAGTTTATAAATGCCTACCATTCTGTCTTTTATTGGTTTATAAATAACTAAATTGGAAAAATATTTTAGAACAATATCAATTGAGAATACAAGTAACAAAATCCATCCTGGGTAGATTAGTAAAATATGTTAGGTTGCTCACAGATTCTGGGGGAGGGCCATAAAATAGGAACTATGCCCAAACACACCAGTGACACTCTATCTGGATAAGAGCAGATCTATTGCTACAATCCATGAAGAATTAAGTCTTCATTACCACACTGACTGAGTTCAAATCCAAATCTTGGTCAGTCGTATCTGACTCATGAAATCTAGGTCATAAACCTGCACCTTAGATATAGAAACATCTACAATTATCAGTTATCTGTCTTTTGTAATGCGAAATCAGGATATAAAATAAGGAGAGCTATAAAATCCTCCCAAAGTTGTGAAGCCACAAATAACAGATATATACTATCAAATTAAGCTAGAGTTCATGTAACAAGACTGCTTTTTACAATGGATAATTTTGAATTAGATAATGATGACTTGAATTCAAGGACAGATTTCTGAGACTGAATTCAGTATTCTAGCCAAATGTGATATGTAAAGTTGTCCTTATTATCAGGATTAGAACTAGGTTATAATTTTTTCTTCTTCAGCCTTGATGGACCAATTTCCTATAGTAATTCTAATTTCCCCAAAGAGCCCTAAAACTTTTCACCTAACACCCACTAGGATGGTTAGAATAAATAATCAGATAATATGTATTGACAAGGATGTAGAGAAATGGACATCTCATATATTGCAGGTAGTAAAGTAAAATCATCTAACCACTTTGAATGATAGTCTCTCAATTTCTCTAATAATTAAATAAAGAGTTATCATATGACCCAAATAACTCTAAGGTATGTAGTCAAGAAAAATGGAATATGGCCTACTCAAAACTCGCACAGGAATATTTATAGCAGCACCATTCAAAATAGGCAGAAGGTAGAAATGTCCAAAAACTAATAAATGGATAAACAAAAAATAGTATATCCAAACAATGGAATATTTATTGGTCACAAAAATGTTACATGCTACAACATGGATAATCTTGAAAAATATCATGCTGAGTAAAAACAAAAAACAAAACCCAAAAAACAGTTATAAAGGAGCACATATATTTATAATTCCATATATATTTAATGTCCAGAATGAGGCAAATCTATAAAGAATATAACATATAGCATGGCAACTATAGTTGGTAACACTGTATTGTATAACTGAAATTTCCTAAGAGAGTAGAACTTAAATATTCTTATCAAAAAAGAGAATACATTTACATGTGTGTATGTGTGCATATACACATATATAAGTAAAAAAATATATGTGCACACACACATACAGGGGAGAGAGGGAGAGAAAGAAAGAGATAACAACCAACAAATGATTATTTGAAGTTTTGGACTAAAGTTACTTTTTCCTTAAAGCCTTCAATCAGTCATCAATGAAATACTTTTGTTCATTTGAATAATTTTAAAATTAAAGGTCCATGACCTAATTTTATTCTGTTACTATTTTATCCATAAGGATGCCTGGCACATAGTAAGAACTTAAAATGTGTGTATTAAATGGATAAAGAAATGAATAAGGTAAAAAGGATAAATTTCAACAATACAACAAATTGATAAAGAAAGACCATTGGTGTACATTTTTAAAATATGTTTTAACCTCAAAGTGACTGAAAAAACTCAGATAGCAATCAAAATACTGGCATGGGCAGAGAACTCAGCTTTAAATCCTTTAAAGGCAGGAAGGTTGAAATTTAAGAAATTCAAGAGAAGATGATAGTTACACAAATGAAAATGTTGTTAAGTAAAGAATTAAATCTGCAGATTAAAAAAAGGCACATTGCAGAACAAGAAAAACTATTATTGAGATATATAGGTCAGATTATTCAGTAAAGCATTCCCTTCCCTGCTACCCATTATTGGAGAACCACTTCCTGATCCACTGACCTTTGGCCAATTAATGGCTTTGAGAATATGAGTAGACATATGGTGGGCCTGTTTAGAGCCTGGGTCCAAGGAGATTTTTGGGAGATTCTGCATGTCCTTTCTAAGCCTGTGATTATTGCCTTAGAAATCTATGACCCAATATCCAGAGCCCCATTAGCCTGGATCCCAAAATGAGATGCAAGGAGCAAATCCTCCCCAGCCAACCAGCAATCAACAATGAGAAGAAGAGCTGTCACAGCCAAAACTCAGATATGTGAATGATGCTTATCAGTGTGCCACAGTTTCATGTGGGTGGTTACATACTATTACTGTGGCAAGAGCTGACACATGAACATGAGTCAGGAATTTATGTTCATGGACTGGAGGAATTAATATAGTTAAAATGCCCAAAACAATCTACAGATTGAATGCAATCCCTATAAAAATGCCAATAGCATTTTCACCAAACTACAAGAGATAATACTAAAATTTGTAGGAAACCACAAAAGGCACTGCATAGCCAAAACACTCTTGAGAAAGAACAAAGCTGGGAATATCACAATTCCAATTTTCTTGATATAGTACAGAACTAAGTAAACAAAATAGTATGGTACTGGCATATAAACATACATACAAATAAGTGGATCAGGATAGAGGGCCTTAATTATAAAGTTGATTAATCTATGACAAAAGACGGAAGAATATACAATGGGGAAAAGGCATTCTCTTCAAAAAATGGTGCTGGAAACTGGACAGCTACATGCAAATGAAACTGGACAACTTTTTTACACCATGCACAACAATAACCTAAAAATGGATTAAAATCTAAACGTGATACTTGAAACCATAAAACTCCTAGAAGAGAGCACAGTCAATAATTTCTCCGATATTAGCCATAGCAGCATTTTTCTGGATATGTCTTCTCAGGCAATGGAAACAAAAGCAAAAATAAACTACTGGGACTGCACCATAATAAAAAGCTTTTCGAAAACTACTGGTTGATAAACGATCAATCAAATGAAAAGGCAACCTACTGAGTGGGAAAGATATTTGTAAATGATATATCCATTAAGGGGTTAATATTTAAAATATATAAAGAACTTACATAGCTCACTACCAAAAACAAACAAGTGGGCAGAAGACATGAACAGACATTTTTCCAAAGAAGACATACAGATGGTCAGTGGACACATAAAAAGATGCTCAACATCATTCATCTATCAGAAAAGTGCAAATAAAAACCAAAAGGATACATCATCTTACACCTGTCAGAATGGCTAGTATCAAAAGGACACAAAATAACAAGTGTTAGCAAGGATACAGAATCTCTGTGCACTGTTGTGGGGGATGTACACTGGCACAGTCACTCTGGAAAGCAATAGAGGTTTCTCAAAAAATTAAAAATAGAAACACCATTTGATCCAGTAATTCCACTATTGGATATTACCCAAATAAAAGAAAACCACTAATTTGAAGATATATATGCACCCCTATGTTTATTGCAATAAAAGCCAAGCTATGGAAGCAATTCAGGTGCCCAGTGACAGGTAATAAAGAAGATGTGGGTGTACGTGTGTGTACATTTATACCTATATATAAGGAATATGACTCAGCCTCCAAAATGAGTGAATCTTGTTCTTTGATACAACATGGATAGACCTAGAAGGTATTATGCTAAGTAAAATAAGGCAGAAAGACAAATACTATATGATTGCACTTACCCCTGGGCTTTAAAACACAGATGAATAAACAAAAAGCATAAAAAGGCCCATATGTATAAAGAAAAAACTGATGGTTCCTAGGGAAAGTAGTAAGTGTGGGGAGATGGATAAAATGGGTAAAAAGGAGTAGGAGATATAGTCTTCCAGTTAGGGAATGAATAATTCATGAGAATAAAATGTATGGCATAGGGAATATAGTCAACAAGACTATAATAGCATTGTATGATAACAAATAGTAGCTACACTAGTGACGAGCATTATGTATAAATTTGTTAAATCACTATGTTTTAACACCTAAAACTAATATAACATTTTCTGTCTCCTATACATATATAATACAAATACATATGTACATGTATATACATACATGTACATATGTGTATTTATATGAACAAATACATATGTACATGTATATACATACATGTACATATGTGTATTTATATGAACAAATACATATGTACATGTATATACATACATGTACATATGTGTATTTATATGAACAGTAAAGATAAACTGAAAAGTTCTGTGGTAGCAAAATAATAGGATTCAAAAGATGCCTGTGTCTTAATTTCAAGAAAATATAGTATGTTAGTTTACCTGGCAGAGGAGAATTAGGATTGCACATGAAAATAAGGTTACTTATCAGTTTCTTTTGAGATGAAGAGATTATTTTGGGTTATCCAGGTCGGCTCAATACAGTCGAAACATTCCTTATAAATGAAGTACAGAGACAGACCTGAAAGAATCCAAGATGGCAGCATGAGAGGGACCCAGCAGGCACTACTGAATTGGAAGACAGAAGTGTCACAAAGAATGGGGCCAATCTGTAGAAGCTGGAAAAGTCCAGAAAAGGGATTCTCTCCTGGAGCCTCCACAAAAAAAACTCAGCTCTGCCGACATCCTGATTTTAACCTAGTGAGGCTAATATTGGTCCTCTCTCCCCCAGAATTGTAAGCTAATAAATTTGTGTTATTTGAAGCCACACACACAAGCAAACAGGATGGTATCTTCCACATAAATAGCAAACAATATTTACAAATTTTTCAGAACAATTTTAACCCAAATATTATAATCCAATTGTTGTAAATTTATTGAAACAAAGAAGAAACAAAGATAAACTATTTTTTAAAAAGTATACATGAGTAAGTTTTGAAGAAAGTCCTTGAATGGATTTTAGCCAACAACAAAATAAATCTAAGTAAGATAATTACCAGTGGAAAGCTGTGGTAAATAAACAAGACAACTGATAATGAGCAATTAGAACAATTTCCATAGAACTTAAATCCAAATAGCTAAGTATTATAGGAAGAAACTTAAATGCCATAACTCTTAAAAAATAAAATGAATATAACTATCTAATAGGAGGCAGGAAGGGAGAGGAAAGATAAATTAACAATAGTAGTACAAGTGTACTTATCTGTCATTTTCCACAATCATTTTATATGTATTTTTAGCTCCATTTTCTGACTCAAGATATGGTTTATTTTGGAGACTATTCCATGCCACCAAAAAAGTATTTTCCACTATAGGGTGAGGTACTTTCTAAATGTCAGTCATATCCAGCTGGCTTATGGTGTTGTCAAGTCTTCCAGATTCATTTCTCTAGTAGTTCTGTCAGTTACTGCAAGAAGAGTGTTGGAGGTCTCCGTGAAAACCATGCATTTGTCTCCTCTTTCTACCATGTCTATGTTTACTTCATGTATTTTAAATGCTTTTGTTAGGTGCATGTACATTTTAGATTATTATGTCTTTTTAGTGAATTGACTTCTTTTTTATTATGTAATATCCCTTTTATTCTCGATAATTTTCTTTGATCTCTGGTCTACAATTTGACACAATTTTACTGCTACCTGAAGAACTTTATATAGCAATTTAAAAAAAACAGATTTTCTTGCAAAGGATTCTCTTAGTTTTCTTTAATCTGAGAATGTATTCACCTTCGTTCTCAAAAAATATTTTCATTGGATATAGATTTCTGGGTTGACAGCTTATTTCAGCTCTTCAAACATGCTGTCTGCTTCCTTCTGGCCTCTGTAGTCTTTAAAGAGAAATATACTGTCATTTGCATTGCTGTTACCTTATAAATTTTCCTCTGCATGAAATTTTTTTCTTTGCTTCTAATTTTAGCAGTTTATGATATGAGTCAGTTTCCATTTCTTTGCATATTATTGAAGGAGGTCATGAGAAGACAAGACTGTCACTTGACCTAGGACCTGGAGCTGGACAGTAAGAGGATCCTCACCCCCATCCCTGTCTCTGTAATGTATGTTCTGTCCACCATTTCCATGGTAGGAGCTGGTTTCAAGTATGCAAACTTGATAGAGTAATGTGCTACGGAGACCATCTAGGCTGTGCACATGACCTGAACCCTGTTAAAGTCTCCATATGAACTCTTAAGATACTGATAGGTGGATATCCTTGTCTTGTGGCTTCCCAACACAAGCCTTGTTTGTAATTTTCCTTCTGAATTAAACCTACCACCTCCAGTTTGGAGTGGTCTTCCTCTCTGTTTTGTCTGTCTTTGCCCTGGGTGTAGGAAGCTGGTTTTGGTTTTCACCTGGGAAACTCCTAAGGTTGTCATTTAACACGTGTATATCATTTAGGGTTTGTTGAATTTTGTGACTCTACATATTTTTACACTTGACCTAATTTGGGGATTTTGCAGCCTCTTTTTCAACTTTTTGACTTTTAACTTTTATTTTTCTATTTAAATTTTTCTCAACTTCTATGAGAGGTGGGCCCTCAAAGGAACCTGATACACTGTTCATATTTTTCAATCTTTTCTTTTTTGGTTAGATTGGAGACTTTAGATTTATCATTTAAGTTCCCGGACTCTTACCTTTCTCATCTCCATCCTGCTACTGAATCCAAAACAATGAAGGCATTTTGCTTTTTATTATTTTTTGTTCTAAAATTTCCATTTGATTTTTAAATAATTTTCCCGTTCTTTATATAAGTTACCTTGCTGAGAATTTTTGTTTTTTCATTCATTTCACAGGTGTTTGTCCTTATTTATTGGAATATTTTGACAAAAGTGTTGCTTTAAAGTTTTTCTCAAATGTAACATCTATTGTCTCAAATTTGATTCTGTTGGTGATCTTTTTCCATATGAGTTGTTATTTTTCTGAGTAATTTTTTATGCCAACCAGTTTTGGATTGCCTGATTTTCATTTTGAACAGTATAAGATGATAACTTGTTTAAATCCTGTACAGTATGTTGGTATTTTGTTATTTTGACAGAAAATAAACCTAGTTGATTAATAAAGACTTTAAGTTCTATGGATCATGGCTTCAGTAGAAGTGTTGCTTTAAAATCTGTGCAGGGCTATTCAGAGCTGTCTTATCTATGCCCCACCCACTATCTAATCTGGGATCTTGACAATGGTCTAGCTCATGACTCAGTTTCTAATGTTTGTGCATGTTTGGTTAGATCAGATTCACGTACATTTTAGAGGTTAGCTCAGGAGTTCATATACAACTCTAGGGGTTTGCTTTCTAAGTCTGTCTCCTTCCATCATCCCCTCCTTACTTTGTGGTACCCTGTAACTTCTTTTTAAAATTTAATTATTTAATTATATTATTATTATTATTATTATTATTATTATTATTATTTTTATTATTTTATCCTTTGACCAGAAATCTGCACCTTTATTTTCCTAGATCTTCTCTGAACTCCTCACATATGAGCTTGTGATTCAAGAGACAAGATGACAAAGGGGAAAGAAAACCTGATAACTACAGAGATCAGTCTTATCCTACTGAGACTATGATCCTCTGATTGGAATAAATTTCCCTACCTTAGATTTTCAGATAATTCAGCTGCCCTTTTCACTCCTGCTCCTACTGCTATACCATACTGTTGTTATGTCCTGACATATAGGAGAACAGAGAAAAGGTACACCATTGAAGATTCCTTCTACTCATTGTAAATGTGAGAAGAACCTATTTTCTCAAGCCAAAATTAGATGGTTTATTCATTACCATCTTTGGTCAGGGTCCTTGTCCACTTCTAGGTTTCAAGCTACACCAAGTGAAAATCAGGGTATCCCAGTAAGGGGAAAAAATGACAAACTTAACACTCTTTGGGTGATATTTTGAATTTTGGTTTTACTCCTCATTATACCTGCTACTGGGTACTTTTCGGGGCCCTCAAATAGCTACTTCATGAACTCTGCCAGGTATTATATAGCTGTATTCAGTAGGAGAGATAGTGGAATGTGTTTACTGCAGAAATCTTCACCTCATCCACAATTTTTTATTTATCAGAAAGTATATCATTAGTTCTCAATGGAAGAGATTACAGAACTTGGATTTTCAGAATAACTCATTTTTAGAACTCTCTAAAACTTGAGCTATTGAATCTTTACTCATTTTTTTTCAGTTCATTTTTTCACTGTAAGCATATGAAAAATCAGTTGAAGTTCAAGCTTTGCCAACTAACAGTCTCTGTACACTCTGGCACTTCCTTTCTTCAGAAAAATAAGGGCAAAATATTCTAATGCATTATTATTGACTCAAGTCATTTCATTTAAAATTCAATTTAAATAAACCTAAAATACCCATATTCTAGTCTTTGTTATCTCTTTATGACATATTCAGCTTAGATTCTTTTTCTTTTCCTTGCTTGATAAAAGATATGTTCAGTTCCAAGGCTCCTGGATGGCTCAGTCAGTTGAGTGTCTGACTCTTGGTGTCCACTCAGGTCAAGAATGCATGGGTCTTGGGATTAAGCCCTGTGTGATGCTCCACACTCAGTAGGGAGTCTCCTTGAAGATTCTCGCCCTCTGCCTCTCCCCCAACTTTTGCATGCTCATATGTGCTCTCTCTCTAAACTAAATAAATCTTAAAAATATGTCCAATTTCATATTAAAATTACCTTATCAACTTACATGCCAAAGCCTCTGGTTTATGAGAGCATTTTGTGCACATCTTTTCCTAACTCCACATTCACTGATGGCATGTTAGTAGGTTGGATTCAGCTGTAGTAGGAGTATATGAACAATGAAAATAAGCAAATGCTACTAGAAACTACCCCCTCATAGTTATTAAGCATTTACAAGAATAATACTGCTTATGTTCAAGAACAGGAATTTTTACCTCATAGGAAAAATTATTTTATAGAAAATTTCAAAGATGGCAAAGGTTAACAAAAGGTAGATTAGGACAGAGTTCTATTATATATTAAATTATTAGTTCTGGCAATACACCTACTGTTACAGAAGATGGCTATAATTTCTGAAACACTGCCTAGCATTTTCAGAAACCCTGTCAAATTCTGATTGCAAATAAATTTAAATCGTACAAATATGTTGTAGCTTACATAGCCAAAACCATGGCTGCTTTTTCAAAGACTCTATTGATCACTCTAGGAGTAAGGCTTGCAAATATTGCTTATAGAGGGTAGATAGAGCCATATCCAACTCTAAATCTAAATTGGGAGAAATTATTGCAGTATCTGGGGGCAATTTCTTTCCAAGTAACATTTAAGTAGAAGATCTTATGCACATGGTTTGCATGAATCACCTTGAAGAAAGGTAATCTTCTCCATTTAAGGGTTGATACCCTACCTCATGTAGGTACAGTTATCAAGACACATCTCCCCTTAATGTGGTTAGAAATTAATTGGAAGAAGGCAAGAGGGTGGTGCATAATAGTTTTATATTGAGAAGCAGGGAATAATGGATGACTCTCATTCAAGATACATTTGCTCTGGTGATTTCATCATTATACCACAATTCAAGTTATGGTCCTCATGTGGAAGAGTCAGAAACCCAATTTAATCAAAACAAGTATGGGCCTTCTATCTGAGGAATGGTTATATCAACAAACCCGAAGACTGGTATATGAGAACAGAATGCTAACCATATTTTATCATAGTACAAGAACCCAGCTACACAAATAGGCAGACCTACAAAGAATGCCAAGTCATAATCAGAAAATTATTAATTTTAATCAAATGAATTTATAAATGGTATCAGTTCTAAGAGAGTCAGTTCATTTCTACAATAGGATTTATTTAGTTATTGAAACTATAATTATTGATATCAATGAGTGAGATAACCAGTGCTGGCTCACTGAGCTTGTTTGGGAATTCACCATCCCGAATCTATTGGCTAAGGCTGCTACTCTGACTCAACTGATCTGACAACTTTATCTGACATTCATACCTAAGCATTTTCTCCTTTATATTACTGTTTTTATAAATACCACATTTTATATTTATCAAGATTAAAAGGAAAGTATTTCTGCACATACACGAACACTCATGTCTAAATCCTTATGGAGAAATAACAAGTCTATGTGAGAGTTTTTCTAATTTTTAAATGATTAGTGATGTCAAAACTTTGGAAGCATAACATGCTGGGTCTAAGACTAGTAAGCAGAAAATGCTGTAATATACTTATTTATATTTCTTTCTCTCACCCCTACCTCCAAAAGCATTTGATGCAATTAACAGGTAGAAATATAGGAAAATATAAGATTCAACAAGATGAAACAATCATTCTTTGGTAGTATGACAGTTGTGGTTATGTTGATGCATTCTGTTTTTGAACATAGAAATGTAATGTGATTAATTTTTTTTTCCTTTTAAACTTTTTATTTAAATGAGGATAAAATTTCAAAAATATATCAAAACTCAAAAGACACTACTCAGGTGCCAGAAATTAATCCTACCAAATAAACATTACTCACTAATTGAGGAAAAAAGAAAGAAAACTTGTTGTCTGGCTGTATTAAAGTGGGGAGAAGGGGGGAGGAGCAAGATGGCAGAAGAATAGGAGACCTAGGTATCATCAGGTTCCAGGAGTTCAAGCTAGATGGTTATCAAACCAGTAAGAACACCTACAGACTCAACAGGAGCTCAAAGAGAAGAAGAGTGCAAATTTGAGGAACAGCAAAGTGACCACTTTTTGGAAGGTAGACTGTGCAAAGAAGTGAATCAGAGATGATATTTGGGAGACAGACCGTGGGGGAGGGACCAGCTCCCAGCCAGCAGTAGAGCAGTGGAGCATAAAATTGGAACCTTTGGAAATCTGCTCTATGGAGGGATGTCACCCCAGAGGCTAAGCAGGGGTGGAAACCTTGCTGGGACAGTGTGGTCTTAGGACCTGTGGGGTCACAGGAGAAAACAGGGTTCCGGAGCACAGTAGAGCTCCCAGGTATCAGAGCAGGAAGGCCAACTGCAGAGACAGAGCTGAGGAGTGGGTTATCAGCTCAGGGTTACCTTAAACCATGATCCAAGCCACAGTCAGGCCACTGCTATTAAAGCAGGGACCCCATAAGTTGCACATCAGGGGAGACCCCTCCTTCCATCAGGAGGGGTGGTGCCGGAGTGCACTGCAGGAATCTGCTGGGTTTAGAGACCCCAAACGGGGCTAAGTGCCAGAAAGAGAAATCCTCGATCACAGACAGGGTGAGCAGGGAGTGACATTCAAAATCTAATGAAGTTGAAAACAAAAAGCTATTAAAACAAAAAGCGGCCAGAGACCAGGGAGACAGGCGTGATTGACTGCTTTTCTCTGAGGGCGCACTGAGAAGTAGGGCCTTGAGTTCTTGGCTCTCCTGGGTCAGAGACCAGGAGGCTGCCATCTTCATTCCTGTCCTCTAAAGCTGTACAGAAAGCATTCAGGGAACAAAAGCTACTGAGAGCAAACCTGAGCAGATTGCTTAGTCTGGCTCCTGGCAAGGGCGGGGCAAAGACATTGGAGAATCAGTACAACAGGTCCCTCCCCTAGAAGAACAGCAAGAACATCCAGCCAAGACCAAGTTCATTAGTCAATGAGAACTGCAGAACTCCAGAGCTAGGAAAATGCACCACATAGAATTCATGGCTTTCCCCTCATGATTCTTTAGTCTTTCAAAGTTAATTTTTTAACTGTATCTTTATTCTATTTTTAAATTTTTTCTCTTTTCTGTACTTAACTTTTTTCTATATTATCTTATCAGTATACTTTTTAAAAAGTTTTTAGTTTTC
>PITA01027732.1:0-20492 GCA_004023965.1 Spilogale gracilis | reverse complement strand
GGGGCGCCTGGGTGGCTCAGTTGGTTGGGCGACTGCCTTCGGCTCAGGTCATGATCCCGGAGACCCGGGATCGAGTCCCACATCGGGCTCCCTGCTCGGCGGGAAGCCTGCTTCTCCCTCTCTCACTCCCCCTGCTTGTGTTCCCTCTCTGGCTGTGTTTCTCTCTGTTAAATAAATAAAACCTTTAAAAAAAAAAAAAAGTCTATTTGTGTTATTGTGTATAGTTCTAGTTTCTTAAATTTTAAGCTGTTCAGTATTACATTGCATCCAAATACCACAGGAGATTTATCTTTTCCACATTGAAGGACATTTGAATTTTTATTGTTTTCAGATTTGGGCTATTATGTACAATGTAGCTATAAACATTCTCGGGTATGTATTTTGGCACCCAAGATTCTCTAAGTATTCATACCCAAGGAGTGAAATGGTTGAAACACTGCTGTACATATCTTCATGTTAGATAAACATTTATGTAACACTCAGAAACGGGCAAAACTAATTTACCCATAAATATCCCCATTCTCTGCTATATATGTCAAGATTTAAGTGTTCAACCAATTTAAACATCTAGCAATAGTGAAGGACAACTCCTGTTTCTTCATATCCTTAGCAATATTTGAGATTATCAGTGTACCTCTCTTTCTACTTCTTGTCTCTTTACTTTTGCTTTGGGATTTTCTAGTTGTTTATTCCTTTGCAAGATGGGTATTCATTCTGAACTATTTCAGGTCACTAATTCGCTCTTCATCTGTTTCTAACCTTATGATTAACTCAATTATTAAATTCTTAACTTCAGACATTCTCTTTACTGATTCTTAAATTTCTGTTTAGTTCTTTACAAATTGTGTAAGGACATTTAACATGGTTTCCAATTTCCTGTCAATTTGTCCCAGATTTCTTTTAGTTCAGTAACATTGTTTTTATAATATGCATCTGAAAATTTCAGTATCTGAGTTCTTGAAAGATCTATTTCTGTTGTATATTATTTCTGCCATTTGTCTATGTGAAATAGAATTCCCTTTTACATGATATTTTTGACTTTTGTTTTGAACATTGTTCAATTATTTGAAGGAATAATGTAAGCCCTAAAATGTAGATACTTTCTTCAGAGACTACGTGGATTGATCTATTTTCTGTCAGGCATTTGAAATCTCTTTCAGTCTCATACCACTTTAAATTGCTTTGACATTTGAGAGGAATTGTGGAGACCTAGGTTTTAATCCAAGGGTTGAAAAATTCGAGGTCCAAAGAGATAAAGTTGAAGTAAAATGATTTATGATGACTTTCTATTCTGTAACTTACTGTGTGATCTTGAGTTGACACTTTTGTTCCTAATTTTTCTTATTTGTTAAAATAGTACATTGCCAGTAACCCCCAAAATGATGGTTTTCTTTCTTTCTTTTTTTTTTTTTTAAGAGTTTCTGTTATGTTTCTCTGGTGTGTGGTGTGTAGTAGTTATGGTGTGTGTTGCTTTTGTTTTATGTTGTATTTTTTGAGTATGCAGCCTTTTCCCCAACTATGATTATTTTGGAAGTGGTGGCCATGACTTTCTACAATATCAAGGATAGTGGGTACTACATTCACTACACTGAGTATAGTGACTTGATGCTGTAACTGTTCAATTCATGTTAAATAGGTAAATCAATGAATGAATAAATTTTGGAAATAGGTACATAGACAAAAGTGATTCAAACAAGTTCAGTATTGCCACAGGGAAGGAAAAAATATCTTTTCTACTATAGGTCCTAGACCTTCAATCTAATTTCTACAGTTATGTTTATCCGTCCAATATATTGGCTGATTATTCTCATAAAGCACAACTGGCCTGAGGTAGGATTTACAAATAGTGTTCCAAATCTGTTAAAGAGCTTAAAAACAAAGCTTAAAAACATCTCTTCAAAAGAGAAGTGATAGGATGTAATTAAAGTTTATTTCAGTCATAAAATTAAAAAACCATGTTCACTAATAATTCATCAGTCCTCTGTAAAAGAACCATTAGGATAGCCATTTTTACTTTAGATCTTTAATCAATTCTTGCTGATTTTTCTAGGACCAGATTTTGGCAACAAAACTTTGAAAGGATCAATTTGCCTGTGTATTTACTTATAATATTGGAATTAAAAATAATTTTGAGAGGAAAATTTAGCATATTAAGGAAATATAATTTAGCATATTCAACAACTTAATGAGAGAGGAGTAAAAATGAAAAAAATCAGCAATATTTCATATCAAAGCATGCATTGGGATAAGGTTTTATCACATAGATCTCTTAGTTTTGCAATACATTTAATTAGTATTCTTAATTGTTTAAGTGTCATCCTGAAGAGTAGTATTCAGCTCTCTGTTTATTAAATTGCTGTTTAACTTTAGGGGCTTATTAGATTTTGAAGACCATGGATAAATAGAGAATACATATGGTCGAAAATTATCAAAAAAGAAATCAATCAAATAAGATCTCTCATGAATCATCTTTATTCTGGTTTGTCAACAAATAGATGCTTAAAATATAGACTAATTCTAACTCTAAAATTGCAGAATTTCCTAATCTTATTTGCATGCTTCTGAATATGATCTTCTTTTTGGAATTTATTTAATTCATTCTGATTCTAATGACCTCATGGCCTACTTCAGAGTATTTGTATACTGCAGAGTCATTGGTTAATCATAGTCTGTATTTTGTCCATACAGCTGAATGTTTGGTAACAAATTCTTCCAATTATCTGAAAGATTATTATACATTTTAAAATATATAACTATTTAGAATCATCAAGATGTTCTTTATTTTACATATAATATTCAAGGATTGATGGAATTTTTACTTTTCTCTCTTTTGATATCATTTAGATTAAACAAATCAGTATTACTTGAAATTTTTATTCATTCCCAAAACCTTTCTTCTATTGATCTACCAATCTATCAGTGTTCATTAGCATCAAATACTATTGTAATGGAAAAATAATCCGGAGCTTGACAACAAAAAATATTGAAATTTCTTTTTTTCTTACATTCTAAAATCCTAGAAATTTACAGTCTGTTATGGTATTTCACATCTCCAGGGCATAGACTTCTATCTTGTTTCTCTACTCTGTGTGCTTTAAAATAGTTACCAGAGCTCCAGCAATTATTTTTTCATTCCAGTTGGAAAGAAGTAGGAAAGATGAAAGGACAGTTGCACAAAGTACCTGCTTACATTGCATTGATCAGAATTAGTCACATGGTCTCACCTTGCCTAAAAGGACACTGTGGACTGTCTTTACTCTCAGGTGATAACATAAAAGTATATTAGATAGATAGATGATAGATAGATAGATAGATAGATAGATAGATAGATAGATAGATAATGCATATACATATACATATATATAGTTAGTGAGGAGGAGAACAGCTACTGGGGAAGAAATAGTAGTCACCTCCTTTATCTATTTATTTACTGATTATTTTACTCTGAGGTAAGATATAGTTGACCAAGACCAAATTTTTAAAAAGAAAAACGTCACCAGTATAGAAAACCAAGATTTTAAAAAACTACAAATACCACAATATCAATACAGTTGTAGATGAACATCAAACCTAGAACTGATTTTCTGGGTGTCCAAAGTGAAAAGGGATACCAAAATAATTAGTTATATTATTTTAATTATTTAGAAGTGGGTATTATTGAAGCAAAATGAAGCCCTCTTGGCTATGAACAATTCAAAAATTTATCTCATGGTAATTTTTAGGGTAAAAAAATGAATGTTATGGAGGACAATATTGCTATAATAGATGCAGTAATTTTATAAGACACTTCAGATCTTTTGACTAAAAGCCAAAGTAAAGTATTATTTTACATCTCAATGAAGGTTCCTCTGTGAGTCTCTAAGGAAAAATGATCCAAGGATAAAATCTTTGGGTTTTCTGGCTTAAACCCAGAATAGATTGTAACCTTCCTGGAGGGATATATATATATATATATTCCTAAACTTGTTCAGAAACCTCTCAGAACAGCAATATTTACAGATAACCATTCATATATATATGAATTAAGGAATAATTAAGGGATATATTATCTAATTTTCTGTAGCCTGCCTGCATGTTTCAAACAAATTGAGCTTCCTTAACACCAGGTGTTCTAAAAAGTGAAAGGAGCCTGTTTGTTAACTGTTAAGAGGACAAAACCACAAAATGATAAAAGAGGTCAGAAGCATAAATCAATTTGCTAAATTTACTAAATTACACAGTTTACCAAAAACGGTGAATTTCTCATAGCAATGGTAGAGAAGCTATTTTTGCAATGAAATGTGTGGTTATATCCACATTTCAAAACTACTTATCAAATATCTCTGAGTAAATGTTATGTTATAAATTTTAGTTAAATTATATGTTCTTAGAATTTTTTTCCTTTCAGAGAGTTTAGAGTGTATCTGTTAAAATATTATTTTACATATTTTTGACATATATAGAAAACAAATGCCTCAGAATACATTAAATTTATGGTTTCTTAAATATAATTTTATTATTGCTGAATTGTAGATTGGTCCTATAGTGACAAGAAAAATGAATTCACAGCCCCTGAAGTTTTATAGTCACTTTCATTCAATTTTTGTTATAGTAGTAATTAAATGAGAGATGAAAAGAATGTCAGTGATTAAACATTATTCAATACTATGACACATTATAAGTTATATTTCTAAGTTAATTCTCAAAAGTTCAAAAGCAATTTTTAGTCTGTGTCTAAGCAAAACTCTTTGAAGAATTAACTTTTGCTTTTAGGGAGCACTACATGAAGGATTGACATCAAGGATTTCTCTTATTTCCATGTAGGAAGAACCTTTTGTAATGGTCTCTGAAAATGTCTTGGGTAAGCCGAAGAAATACCAGGGCTTCTCCATTGATGTTTTGGATGCCTTATCTAACTACCTGGGTTTTAACTATGAAATTTATGTTGCACCGGATCACAAGTATGGAAGCCCACAGGAAGATGGAACATGGAATGGCTTGGTAGGAGAACTAGTCTTTAAGGTAAGCATTTATCTATCTATCTATCTATCTATCTATCTATCTATCTATCACCTCTTCCATGACTGAACTATAATTCCTGTAAGTTAATCTCATATAAAAAATAAGTGCAAGGCAGAGGATTAGGTGGTGACATTGAATGCAAAAGTCAGCAAAAGTTGCAGCCAGTACTATTTTGTTAACTTTGTGTAGAGAAAAACTGATGAGAAAAATAAAACTAAATCTTAAAATATTTCTTATAATAGAAAAGTATCTATAAAAAGGCTTTATTTTGGGGCGCCTGGGTGGCTCAGTTGGTTAAACGGCTCCCTTCGGCTCAGGTCATGATCCCAGAGACCCGGGATCCAGCCCCACATCGGGCTCCCTGCTCAGCAGGAAGCCTGCTTCTCCCTCTCTCACTCCCCCTGCTTGTGTTCCCTCTCTAGCTGTGTCTCTCTCTGTCAAATAAGTAAATAAAATCTTAAAAAAAAAAAAAGGCCTTATTTTGCTAAATTTACACTCCAAACATTTTCAGTATATGATACATAGTGAAGTCACAATGTTATTTACAAACACAATTCATAGCTTTCTTTTAAAAATACAATGTTATTTACAAAACAAACAAACAAACAATTAGGGACTAGCCATTTAGTTTTAGGATCTAAGTCAGGTAGATATATCCTTACTGATATATTTCTCCTTGTTCTTTAATTTTTCAAAGGGTGCTTAAACTTTTTTATTTGTTTATCTCTCTTTCTGTCAGTTTTTACTTCAAATTTTTGAATGTCTGTTTTTAGGTATCCACACATTTATCATTATTATGTCTTCTTGATGAATTTTTGAAGAGTTGGGTTCAAAGTTTATAATTTGCTATTTGATTTATGTATGTCCCATTTTTCTCTCTATTCTTTCTTTTTTTGTCTCCCTTTTGGTTAATTGAATATTTTTCATATTTGACTTTATTTCTTCTTTTGACTTTTTACTGTATCTCTTCGTATTTCTGTTTGTGTGGTTAATATAGAGATTATAATATGTATTCTTATCACATTCTATCTAGTTTAATATCATACCACTTCACATTTTTTAAAAAGTATAAATTTGCAACAATATAATTTCATTTATACCATCTTATCCTTTTTGCTATTGTGGTCATAATAATTATTATTTCAGAACTCCACAGTAAAGTGTAACTGTTTTTTAATTTAAACTTGCAGTTCTCTTTTATAGATATAAAGAGAATAAAAGTTTCTGGTATTTAACCATTTGTCCACCATTTCTAAGGTTTTTCACTTATTTCTACATTTCGGTTCTCTTACCTGCCACCATTTACTTCAGAACTTCCTTTGGAATTTTTTGAAGTATAGTCCTGTAAGTGCCTCTCACCTTTTTTTTTTAACCTTAAAATGTCCATATTGCCCTCAGTTTTGAATCATATTCTTACTATGTATAAAACTGAGTTGACAGTTTTTCTTAATGCTAATCATTTTAAAGATATCTTTCTATAGTCTTTTGCCATATATTGCTTCTGATAAGAAGTCAGACATCATTTGACATCACTTGTACTTTTGTTCCTTTTTTTTAGTGTGGGATGGTCTTTTCTTTACAATTTTTTTTTCATTTTTAATGTTTTGATGTATAACTGTGATCTGCCTACATGTGGTTTTCCTTGTATTTTTACCCCTAGGGATTCAATGTGTTTCCAGGATATGTTTCATAAAATCTAGTAAATGTTGGCAATTCTTCTGTAGTTATTTTTTCTACTCTTTTCCCTTTCTCCTCTCTCTTTAGACGTAAAGAAGAGTCAAGTTAAACCTCTTAATATTGTCTCTAAGTCACTGAGGTGTTATTTAACTTCTTAAAATATTTTTACTCTCTGACTTTTACATTAAATCAGTTATCTTGATATGCTTTCAATCTTACTGATTCTTTCTTCTGCAATCTCCAAACTTCTGCTAAGTTCATGTGGTAACTTTCTTGTTTTAGGTAGCTTATTTTCCAGTCCTAGAATTCCAGTTTTTTAAAAATAATTTCCATTTCTCTTCTGAGATTCCACATCTTTTTATGATCATCTTTTCTGGTAAATCCTTCACCACACTCATAATAGGTGCTTCAGAGTCATTGTCTGCTACAGTTTCAACATCTTTGCCATCTCCAGATAGATTTATGTTCACTGATTTTTCTATTAACCATAGATCACATTTTTCTAGTTCTTCTCATTTCTGTTTTGTCACATTGATTGAAATCTAACCATTGTGGTTGATACATTATGAAAACTTGAGATTATGTCTTTGAGATTGCGTACTCTGAAGAGGATTGATTTTTGTTTTAGTAGGTAGTAATTATAGGTTTCCCCTGAACTTGTGGAGGTTTGATTTTACATGTTGTTAAATCAGGTCTTTTTTATTTTCTTTAGTTTTCAGGGAAAACCAATGGTCTTAGCATTCCTTATGTTCTTAAGTATAGCCTTCTGGAATTTCTATGAAAAGCTTGTGGTTTTCATCAAACTCTTGTGACTTAGAGGGACTCAAAATTTTATCTTTATCTTCCCTATCATAAGCAGTAATTATAATCTTTGTTCAGTTCTTTTAGTCTTCTGCTTGTTGCTTTCTGCTGATTCTTTAAAAAGGCATCCTCATGCATGTGCAGTTTAGGAGTCAACCAAGGACTTGAGGGAAACTTATTCACAAATTTTGGTTCATTCTTCCATGACTCCTGCCTTTCACTGATTTCCCCTTTAATTTCTGGTCACCCTGACTGCCTCAGACTCCAACTCCTGACACTTAAAGCTAATGAGACTCTGACTTTTTGTTTGAGCTCTAGTACCTCTCGTCATCTGAACTGAGGTGGGTCTTCAATAAATAAACCATATAAAAATAGATCTTACCTAATGCAATTACCATTTTTCAAGAGTCAGATACCCTTCAGTTTCTTCCTGTTTTTGGTTTATCTCCAGTCCTTTCAAATTGTGTTTTTAAATTTGCTACAAAATTTATAATTCTTATTCTTTGTTGGCTTAATGCATTAAAAACCATCTGACCATTGCCAGAACTGGAATTATTTCTGAAATACTTAAACACATTCAGAAAGCTAAAGGATCTGAATAAGTTGTTTCCAAGACATGGGAAAGAAAAAAAAATAAAATGTTTTGAAGGCAGTGGCAAGAAAAATAATAATGCTATTTTTATATCCCTTAAAATCTTACCAAGTTTGTTTTATTTATTAAACATGGAATCTTATTTGAAAAACATTAATATCAATATTTTCAGTAGGAAAGGGGGAATGACCAATTCTCATTCCTCTTATTAAAACTATGATAATTTTTCTTATATTCTTCTATTAAAAACCTACAAACCCTGTGTATTTTGCCTTTTATCTCTGAGAGGTCCTACCTGATCTGAACCCAGATAAGCAATTATGTTAAAACAAAGGATAAAGAAAAGCACAGGCATTATTAAAAGAAAGTATAAAAATTGCTTTATAGAGAATAGATAAAATTCTTAATGAGTTATTTTGCTAATAAACTTCATTTGCTAAATGCAAGTTGATGATAAAAAAGCATGAGAATTAGTCTAATGTTGATGCTATTTTAGACTTGTGGGCTTGCTCCTATTGGTTACATTCTTGAAAATTGCTTTTTCACCTTTGAAGTAAGGAATGAAAGAATTTTAATGTGAAGATTACTTAAAACTATAACTTAAAACACTTTAGGAATTTATTATATAACAACCACACATAAGCAATAGTATGCTAGTATTTATTAACATTTAATTTAATTTTCATTTGCATGTAAGTGTATGCCATTACTGTATGATAACTCAAAGTTCAGCGCAGTCCTTTTAGAAAGCAAAAATTTAGACTTAAAGAAAGCAACTCACATATAATTTTTAGCTGACAAGGTTATAACTCCGTTTATTGCAACTAGATTTTTATTTTATTCACAAAGATATTTAGTCACTCTGACTTGACTTTGAGAAATATTTAGATATTTCTCAAGATGCAGAAGAATAAACTTATCTAAAAGTTTGTTGGAAAAGGCAAAGATAGGAAAAAAATTGAGAAAATGTGGTGTCATGAAAGCCAATGGAAGACATTTTAAGGAGGAAAGAGCAGTCAGCATTATAGAATGACTGCCAAGATGCTGAGGGTACATAACATTTTTCTTAACTTTATTCTATTATTAACAGGGAAGTAAATTCTAACTTTTAGTAATTAAAAATATGAATTCAATTATACAAATAATAATTCAGTAAAATATCATAAGGTGATTTAGATTATCCAATAACATTCATCATATTGAAATTTTCTTCAGGATTATTTACCCCTGTAAAACAAAATGATGCCATTGAAATGGCATATTAATGTTATGACAGAGTTCCAGAAAAATGAGTGTATTACAGTTATATATTTTTTGCTAGTGTAGACATTTTTCATGGATCTAAGTGTATTTTAAATAACAGTAAGCACAGTTGTCCCTTAAAGAACATAGGTTGAACTCCATGGGTCCACTTAATTGTCTACCTTCCTACGAGAAAACCAAAATTAAAAGAATGTTTCTAGGAGTCTGTCATGATGATTATGGGCAGACTATCATATTAAAGAAGAGCCAAAGAAGAAACATGAAAAATTTCTGAGTTATTTAATTTTTTCAGGGGTAGCTTCCATGTTTCAGAGTTGGGTTGACCTCATGTTAAAGGGTCTTTCCACTAAAACCAGAAGTCAGGGGTTCAGTGCATAATATAACTTTTAGAGAGGAATGTACAGCTAGAAAGAGAAAATAATTCCATAAATATATATTTGAAGTATACCTTTTTTTTTAAAGATTTTATTTATTTATTTGACAGAGAGAGAAACACAGCCAGAGAGGGAACACAAGCAGGGGAAGTGAGAGAGGGAGAAGCAGGCCCCCCGCTGAGCAGGGAGCCCAATGTGGGGCTCGATCCTGGGTCTGCGAGATCATGACCTGAGCCGAAGGCAGTCGCTTAACCAACTGAGCCACCCAGGCTCCACCAAAGTATATCTTAAAAACTAAGAATGCTCCTCACATCGATGGCCAGTACCAAAAAGTGAAGATATAACAAATATTGGTGAGGATGTCAAAAAAAAAGAAACTTCAATGTTGTTGGTGGGAATGTAAACTGGAGCAGCCACTGTGGAAAACAATATGTCAATTCTTCAAAGAATAAAAATAGAAATACCATATGATCCAATAATTCACCACTGGGTATTTACCTAAAGAAAATGAAAAATTGGAGTGCCTCAATCCAATTGGCTCACTCAGTTAAGCATCTGCCTTCAACTTAGGTCATGATCTCAGGAACCAGAGAAGGAGCCCTGTGTCAGGCTCCCTGCTGAGCAGGGAGTCTGCTTTTCTCTCTCCTTCCACCCCTCCCTGTGCTCATGCACTCTCTCTCTCAAATAAATAAATAAATAAATAAATAAATAATTTTTTTTTAAAGAAACTGAAAATATTAATTTGGAAAGCTATATACACTCCTATAGTTTTATAGAAATATTTACAATAGCCAAGACATGAAAACAACCTAAGCATATATGTACATACACAATAGAATACTTTTAAGCCATAAAACAAACAAACAAAAAAAATGAGATCTTACCATTTGTGATTAACATGGATGGGCCTAGAGAGTATTATGCTAAGTGAAATAAGTCAGAGAAAGAAAAATACCATATGATTTCATTTATATGTGGAATCTGAAAAACAAAACAAATGAGGAAACAACAGCAACAAAAATTAAGACTTGTGGCAAAGTCTTCTCTATTTTTCATCTGCCTAACTAGTTTTATAACTTTGTGTAAATAATCTGCTCTTAAAATTTTTGAGAACTCAGGTCTGGCCAAAAGATATTTCAATGTAAAATAGAAAATTGAGAAATATGTTCTGATCAGAACAAGATAAATTGCTAAGGTGAGTTAATGTGACTGAAAAATTATTTTCTTCTGGTTTAAAAGAGAAAAACAAAATTGAGAAAACTGGAGAAAACATTATATAGGAAATAACAAGTATATAAAGTTTAGGATAGAAATACAAAAAAGATAGGAAAAGAGCTGGGTATTCTATTATTTAGGTTCATGCCTTATTTGTATTATACTAGAAGACTTTTTTAAGGGGCAAACTGATACAGGTAGCTTGACAGGAAATAAATTTCCATATTCTCAATTTCTATAAGTAATCTTTCCAAAAAATTATCTACCTGAAAACATGACCTTGGTGTTTCTCATTTCCTTTGTCCCCTATATAATCACCCCTCCCCTACTTTATAAAATAAGGGCATATCTTTCATGAATATAAAACCTTTTTATTACATGTGGCTCTGGGTATAAATACTCTCTGATGCACCAAACTAAGGCACAATAGGAACACTGGTGTCACTACATCCCTTTATAAACCAGATGCTTTTATCTAAAAAAAAATTAAAAGCAACAGTAAAAGAAAGTAAAACTTAAGTTGTCAGTGCTAGATTATTAAAAAAAAATTTTGCTGAAGAGATCGCAGTGATTTTCCACATATAGCAACAAGAATTTCAAGGAATTGAATGGCATTGCTAAAAACAAAACAAAACAAAACACTCCTTCCATTTTCTTTTATTCATTCATTTGGATGAGGATTTTATAAAATGAAAATATGTAGCATAATGCTTACCCTTACTTCATTCAAACCATGATTAATATTGACTCATGGTATGTTCAAATTAATTAAAAAGTAAAAGCTCTATCAAAGTCATAAAGTTTCATTTTTATGGTCCATGAATCAATATACTGATGATTCAGTTCAGAAGAAATTTATTTATTTTTAAAGATTTTTTTTTTTAAAGATTTTATTTGACAGAGAGAAACACAGCCAGAGAGGGAACACAAGCAGGGGGAGTGAGAGGGGGAGAAGCAGGCTTCCTACCGAGCAGGAAGCCTAATGTGGGGCTTGATCCTGGGTCTCCAGGATCATGACCTGAGCCGAAGGCAGTCGCTTAACCAACTGAGCCACCCAGGTGCCCCTATTTTTAAAGATTTTATTTATTTATTTGACAGAGAGAGAGAGATCACAAGTAGGCAGAGAGGCAGGCAGAGAGAGAGGAGGAAGCAGGCTCCCCGCTGAGCAGAGAGCCCGATGTGGGCCTCGATCCCAGGACCCTGAGATCATGACCTGAGCTGAAGGAAGAGGCTTTGGAGCCACCCAGGCACCCAGAAGAAATGTTTTACACCTGAAATTTCTAGTCACAGATTATTTGAGATTTTAATTTTAATTTGCATACATACTTTTATTGCAAAAAATATAATTTGGTGATCAAAAACTTTTGGACATACATTTACATTATATTTGGGTAAAAGTTTTGTGAAGGTAGAATGGAATATAGATAGAGTTCAAAATTCTTAAAAATGATATAAATGTTTCTCCTATTAGAGAAAAGTGGTGGTTTAAATCACTGTGATAGTTGAATACATTTTTAGGAAGGACTGTGCAATTTTATTTTAAATTGTTAATATTTACAACAGAACACACATAAGTCAGTGTCTGGTCAGGAAAACAGAAACCACTCCTGAAAGTGCAAAGGGAAGAGATTGAATACAGGGATTGATCACAAAGACTTTAGAAGGAATGAAAGAACAAAAAAGAAGGAATATAATCAAGGTATCAGGAGTCACTACTGGTCCAGTTAACTGTATCTCCCAGAGGAGATACACAGGGCTTAACCAGGGCTGCCCAGAAGATGCTGACTCTGCCTCAGATGCCAGAGTTAGGGGTATCTCCTGCTACTGCTGCAATAGCCACTGAAATAACCATTTAAAACAGAAGGCTCTGCTCTTTCATCTTTCTGACATCCTCAGCAGCTTCACTATGGTAGAAATTAAGAAGAGGCCAGATGGCAGAGGAGCCTGGAAAAAGTAGTGTGCAGATTTCCATCCCTGTAAGGTTCACAGTACACAGCAGAGTAAAAACGGAAGGGATGGGGTTGAAAGAAACAGATAAATGACCAAGTCTGTCTGAAAACTGTACACTTTGCAGTTGTCTAAACAAATGTCAACTTAATATGTCAATTATAAAATGAAGATGTACATAGTTTAAAAATTCCTTTGGGGGTTAAGTGAAGAAAAAAGTTTGATATTTCTTCAACCTAATGGATAGCAAGTGTTAAATTATATGGCAGGAGTTTCACCCCCAAGGAAAACAGATATAACAATGGAATAAAGCCAAAACTCAGGAAACAGAACAGAAGGAAGAGCAAGTAGGGTAAATTATAGATCTGTAAAATTGGGATGAAATATTTATACTTAGCATGCAACTAATTACAGTAATGTTACAAAGTTAAAATAGCCCTATTTAGAATCTTATATCCCATTTCTAAATTTCTGGACCAATACTGGGTTCTTTGGTCACTTTTCATCCTCTCATAGTTTCACAAGCATAAGGAATATTTTCAAAGGTAGATATATCATAATATTGAAATTGATAATAAGAATAGATACTATTTAGTGATTATAGCATCAATAATGTCATTTCCTGAGGAAGAAAGTGTCCCCAAGACTGAACAAAAGAAATCATCTGCACTGGGCTAGAGAGGTTTCCTCATTTTAAGTGGTTGACATGAAGTTTTGTAGTTCTTTAGTTTTAAAAGGTAAATATATTTCTATTACAGATATTTTAATTCATCAGTGCATTTACCATAAAAACATATATTTCTATGGCTGCTTTGTAAATACTTTTAAACATATGCCAGTTAAAATTATTAATGTTATAGTCAAGGTACAATGGAGGAATGCAAGTGTGAATAAGATAAGAGCATCTATAATAAACATGTTTCATTGGTGGTCTCTATATTCTATGCAGTAAGTTAGGCACTAGAGACATAAAGATAAATAGAACATGGTTCCTGCCCTTACAGTCTTCTTATCTTCATGGGAAACATAGACATTAAACATGACTACAATACAGTGCAGTTAAATGCAACATTAGAGGCATGTGTGGAACACTATGAAAGCCATGATAGTTTTAAAGCAGAGGTAAATTTCCTAAAGGATAAGGTTGTGTATACTCGTTAGAGTGTAATAAGTTGCATCATCTGGGTGAAGTGGTATTGGCAAAAACCATGGGGTATCTACTGACAGACAAAGGAGCATAAGAAAAGGTGGAAAGGTGAGAAATAGCACAGAGGGCAGGCCAAGATTAGGGAGACCTTAAAGCACTCCAAGAAAGGATAGGATAAGTTGGATGCGTTCATGGAACATTCACAGATACAGAGGACTCTAAATCTCACCACAAAGGCCCAATAAGAGGCATATATTTAGGAGCTGTAAGCCTGTGAGTGTTAGCTGAGAGCATGGAAATGCATGAGATTGCCAAGAAGAGACCATACAGTAAGAAGATTACTAAACTGAGTTTGGGATGAAACCCTGAATAAGACCACCACTTAAGAACTGATGGAAAAAGAATTTATGAAGAAAAACAACAGAATAATTTAGAGAAGCATGACCAAACCACAGAAGAAGAGATCAGTTAGGCTAAGAGAGCTTAAAAGAAAGAAAGAAAGAAAGAAAGAAAGAAAGAAAGAAAGAAAGAAAGAAAGAAAGAAAGAAAGAAAGAAAGAAAGAAAGAAAAAATAAATAAAAAGCAATGATTAGCAATGTCAAAAATTTTTAAGTCATAGGGACTGTCAAATATCTACTTGGTTGGATCTTTGGAAGTTGTTGGTGACCTAAGTCACAACTCTTTTGGTAGCAGAGGTGGGAAAAGAAGCCAGATGGCCAAAGATGGAAAAATTTGGAAGTGAAAATGTGAAAACAACATGTGTATATACTACTCTTCCAGAATGTTTGGGTGGGGATAAAAAGAGATAATAGTTCAAAAATCACTAGTTTGGATGGAGTTTTTGTTGGTTTGTTTTTAGGTTAAGAGAAATATAATCATAAACTGAGAAAGAAAAATAAAGAACGATAAGTTAATGTAAGAAAAAGAAGCTAATAAGTGAAAGATCCCAGGGAAAATAGAATAAAAGCTCATATTGAGAATTGCTTTTAATGTTTCTTTGATACTGAAAAAAACATTTGAAGAATGTGTCTGGTAATACTTAAATTTATAGACAAGAGGTTGCAAGCTTGAGAAAAATCATATCTCATCACTTCAGTGTCTTGGTAACAATAGGAGATGAAATCTGTTGACAGTAATGGGGACAGGTATTATGAAATAGTTTACAAGAAAGTGGGAGGCTTTGAAATAGTTATTGAGGGAAGTGATAGTGACTGCTAAATCAAAATATATAAAAGGATAGATCAGCACTGCTGAGGATTGAGCAAAAGTTTATGTAATACTGACACTTTCCATTGTGCTAAGACTAGCAGCAATGTGTGTCCAAACAATAGTGTGACTTCCTTTAGCTGGGATTAAATGCTCAAGTGTAAGAGCAGAGAAGATTAAAACATCCATATCAAGGTTGTGAGAAGGTGGATAAACTTGGCAAGGAGTGAGATGAAAGAAAAGCAAAATATTCAAGGAAGCATGGGGTCATGACTAGGGAGACTACCTGGATAGAATTTTGGAAAAATTAATCAGAATCTCATGATGAGATTGAAGACCATATAAAGTATAACTGAGGATATAAAAGAGCTAGTAGGATGGATATAGGTAACCAGAGAATGAAATATAGTACTTCTAGGGATAAAATGCAGAGCTGACCTTGTAGATAATGGCAGAGTATTAGAGGAGACAAAAGGAATTGCAGTTTAAAATGGCCCAAAATGGGGCAAGAGGAAGGATGAGTAGGTAGAGCACAGAAGATTTTTAGAGCCATGAAACTCTTCTGTATAATACTGTAGTCCTAGATCCATGACATTTTTTGCCAAAACCCTTAGACAGAGTGCACCTTAATGTAAACTGTGAACTTCAGTTAATAAAGCAACAGTGTGATAAATCAGTTGTAACAAATGTACACTAATGCAAGATGCTAATTACAGAACAAAACAAATAAACAAACAAACCTGTGCTTGGGAAGAGGCATACTAGAGAAAGGGAATAGTATATTAGAACTTTTCATACTTTATGCTCAATTTTCCAGTAAATCTAAAACTTCTTTAAGGAATAAAGTCTATTTTTAAGAAATGGCCCAAAATGATTGCTATACAGGACATCTACATAGATACTGAAATGTTAGGAGGTTGGTAGGTTTGGGGATGAAGAGGAATAATTAGCCTGGTCTCAAAGTTTTCAGTGCATGAGAAGAAACTATTGTGAAGTCTTGCCAGGAACCAGTCTAACAGTCAGGGTCCTAGAAGGCGGGGACAGCATTGGCAATTCCGAATGAGGAGACCAGACTTGTAGAGTGGTGTGGGGACCTCTCAACAACTGTGTCTTCAAGGTTCTTTATTTAAAGCTGTGGTTACAGATCATTTCAACGGAAGGGTAATCAGAGTTCTATAAGAGTTTATATAGATTTTCTTAAGTTTCCAATCATAAATTTTTTCATGGAATTGGCGCCATTCAGGTGCCATAAACTTAGAGCAGAACATCCCTAATCTATGGAACAAACAATTGTGGGCAGAAACAGACCTTGGTCCACTGGCAGTCACATCAATCTAACTTTAGGCAACAGTTGGTTCTGTCTGATCTTATCTCAATGGAGTGTTTTATCCCCTGGCGGTGCAAGGTAGAGAGTGGTCACACACGCAAAAGGTGAATGGGTGGTCATGGAAACTAGTAACTACATTTATTTTATTTTATTTTTTAAAGATTTTATTTGACAGAGGGAACACAAGCACAGGGAGTGAGAAAAGGAGAAGCAGGCTTTCCTGGAGCCCGATGTGGGGCTCAATCCTGGGTCTCCAGGATCATGACCTGAGCCGAAGGCAGTCGCTCAATCAACTGAGCCACCCAGGCGCCCCTAGTAACTACATTTAAACTATTAAGTATATTGGTATTGATATAGTCTCAATTAGAGTGTAACTATGTAGGTTATTATTATTTTTCTATTGATTTTATGCTCTAAAAGGAGTGCCATAAGCAGATTGCAAAAGTGAGAATAAAGAAAGGAATAGACTTGCATATAAATGATACAGTGTTTTTTAAGCAGGTCTTACAAACAAGAAGGCAATTGAAAGGCTTAGATGAGTTGTGTACAAAGTTTTAGCTACCTTATTAATACAATGACAAAAGTTCATCTGTCTGGCATCAGGGAGAAAGATAACTTATTTTTCAAAGGTAAAAGCACTTGCTTAAGCCTCTTTTCTATGACTGGGTGCAGAACTCTTTATGTATGGATCCTTTGTGTGCGTGGCAATGTTCTTGTTAGTACAGTTTTATTTCTTTTATTAAGCCCTTTATTTAACCATTTAAGAGCCTGGACAGTCTCCTCCACGTAACTGCAGGATATCTAAGATTAAGCTATTTTTAATGATGGTAAGTAGAGACAAAAGCATTTTGCTATATACCAGACATGGTTTTTAAATGTCAAGCATTCTGTACAAAGAATGGCAAACAAGCAGGGTGGAGAAACTACTGCACCACACTTTGTGGGAGGGCCGGTGTTCTGTGCCTTGCAGAGAGAAATCACCTAATTGACCATGCAGGTGGCTCACAGCAAAATCTGCCTGGTGGAGCTGGTAAGACAAGTCTGGTTTAGAAAGCACACATACGCAATTGACAAAACAAAACAAAATGGAAGTATGGCATGCATAGAGTCTCACAAATAAGATCAGAAATCCTGTTTCTTGAATATCTGACAAAACAGACAAACTTCATGGCCTCTAGTAAAGCATGAAAGTGATGGAAGTGAATTTCACTTTCTGGAAATTTTCACTCAAATAAGGATAAATTTTTGCCCAAGCCATCCTCAGGTTCTTGATGTTTTCCTGAGCCTCCTTTGTTCATCTCCATTCCCATTTTCTGTGATCCTACACATGGATAACTTGTTATTGTTATGGAAGGTCATGGCACCTGGCTAACTGGTTCACTTCAATACCACAGAAGCTAATGTCATCAATAGAGCCTTCACTGATTCTCCAATGTTCTTTAATTCATTAGTTATTGATTCCTTATTTTGATCTCCATTATTCCAATTGCAAATATTGTCCATACTTTTCAAATTTCTATTCCTAGTCCCTCTCTCCATCCTTGACATATTTTTTAATTTTCAGTTTTAAAACTCATAGTTTACTGCAAAGACTGAGACTTTTCTTTCTTACTTTTCAGCCTCCAAATCCTTGTACTTACCCTCTGATTCTTAGTGGGAACACATGTCTTTGGATTGGAACACACATTAGTTTTGGATCCTGGCAACACATAGTTAGCCATGTGACCTCCAGAGAGTTTTTAATCTCTTTGAGTTGCAGTGTCCATATCTGTGAAATTCAGTTGTTGTGAAGATTAACTGAGAAAATAAATTAAGAATGTTTTCCAGAGGGGTGCCTGGGTGGCTCAGTTGGTTAAGCGACCGCCTTCAGCTCAGGTCATGATCCTGGAGACCCGGGATCGAGCCCCACATTAGGGACCTGGGTAGATCAGTCGTCATTAAGCATCTGCCTTTGTCTCAGGTCATGATCCCGGAGCCCCGAGATCGAGTCTGGTATCGGGCTCCCTGCTCGGCGGGAAGCCTGGTTCTCCGCCTCTCACTCCCCCTGCTTGTGTTCCCTCTTTAGCTGTGTTTCTCTCTGTCAAATAAATAAATAAAATATTTTTTCCATATATTTACTTTTTAAATAAATAAAATCTTTAAAAAATAATAATATTTTGGAAATGAGTAAAAATAGTAATTAATATTTTAAAATAGCCTAGTGCTATTCCAAAACTTTATGCGTACTGATTCCTTCAATCCCCATAAACAATTCTGTGAGATCGATACAGCTATACAGATATCTGCCTTGCTTAGAAAAAACAATGGACAGAGTCTAAGCAATTTGCTCAAGGTACACACCTAATTAGTAGAAGAACTAGAATATGAGTGGAAATTGTTTGACTTCAGAGCCCATTCTCTTGACAACTGTTTGGAGTTGTCCAAACATAAAATAAAAACAGGTAATTTGAAATGAAAGTCTAGAGTTCAGGTAAGGAATCTGGGATGGACAGATACATCTGAGGTTAATCATAGAATGAAATTTAAATTGCCTCTCTACCTTGCTTTATTCTTACTTCTTTTACATTTTCAATTTCTTCACATCTTTGCTCCTTCCTCACTGTTGAAAGCAGGATCAGGAATTCCCTATCTTAAAAATAACCTTCCTGTATTTTCCAAGCTAGATTAATTAGGTGTCTTTGATTACAAATGGCAACCCAGCTGGAGTGAAAAAAGTTAGAGACACCTGGATGGATTAGTCCATTAAGCGTCCAACTCTTAGTTTCAGCTGGGCTCTTGTCATGATCTCAGGGTCATGCGATCAGCTCCACCACCTGTTCAGGGTGACTGCTTGAGATTCTCTGTCTCCCTCTGCTTTAGCCCCTCCACATACCCCGAGCCCTCCCCCCCAGCTACCCCATAACCCTGCCGGTGTGTGTGTGTGCATTCTCTCTCTCTCTCTCTCAATAAATAAATAAATAAAAAGTTTTAAAAGGATGGAAGGAAGGAAGGGGAAAGGGAGGGAGGGAGGGAGAAAGAAAAGATAGTTGAGCTATCCAGGAAGGAGATCCAGGCTCATTTCCTCAGGCCTTGCTCTCTCTCTCTCTCCGTCTCTCAATACTGCTTTCCTTTGTGTTGTCTCGCTTCTCAGGCAGACTTTCCTTTGTTGTTAGCAAAGTGACTTTTCGGCAGGTCCAGATTTAGATTTCATTCTTTTATCTATCCCAGTATGAACACAGATTCTCTTTTACCAATAGTTCTAACAAAGACCTCGGTTGTATAGACATGTCAGTGCTGAGCCGGCGGCTGGGAAGGGCAGCACCCTCAGGGCCAGGCCTGCACCAAGTGGCAACCCTGAGCACTGAGGCTCAATGCTCATGAAGTAAGCATCAGGGAATGCCAAGTTCCCAAGAAAATTGGAATGCTGTTATCAGAATAAGAGGAGAATGGATATCACGCAGGCGAAACCAAAGATATTCCTCAGAGGTTTAAAATAATGGAATAAATTACATAGAAACTATCAGTAGTTGCATGTACACAAAAATTGAAATCATCAATAAATCAAAAACTATAACTAAATTGAATTGTAATTCAATTTAATAACTAAATCGAATTACAAACAAAAGGCCAGAAAATATTTTCAAATGTATGACGGATTGTTAGCATCACTGCTTCACTGCTTTATGGAGGTCATAAAATCCATAAGAAAATACTAAGACTGGGAAGCCTAGGTGGCTCAGTTTGTTAAATATCTGCCTTCAATTTAGGTCATGATCCCAGTATCCTGGGATCAAGTCCTGCATCAGACTCCATGCTTATGCTCCCTCTGTCTCCTTCTCCCTCTGCCTGCTGCTCCCCTGCTTGTGTTCTCTCTCTCTCTCTGACAAATAAATAAAATCTTGAAAGAAAGAAAGAAAGAAAGAAAGAAAGAAAGAAAGAAAGAAAGAAAGAAAGAAAGAAAGA
>PITA01027731.1:0-20497 GCA_004023965.1 Spilogale gracilis | reverse complement strand
AAAAAAAAAAATAAAAAAAAAATAAAACAGTGGCACTTGAAGCTTTTGTCATCTCATGTAACATAATATTTGTATACGGAGATCAATTATGTGTAATATTTATGGGAGTGGACTCTTTTCATTTAAGGACGTCAGCATAAAATAGTTTCTCTTAAAAGTATATAGCTAATAGTCATCCAGTCATTTTAAATGAACTAAAATAATCTGGTTTAGATATTAACCAACCAAGCAGCATTTTTAAATAGTTTTTGTTCAGAAGTAGTAAAGGAGAAATATCTCTGCTGCTTGTTTCCTCATCAGGAAGCACTGGTTTAGGTGAGATTAAAGGATATAATCATAAAAGCTGCTATGAGACTCATCTGGACTCGTATTTAGTATCCTTATTCCAATCATTATCACAACTAAGACTCCTTAATCTTCTGTAACACAGAGTTAAAAAGAGATTAGGCTCTATTAAAATCTTTTAAAAGATTTTATGAAAATGTCCCAAACATCACCTACATGTTTTTAGGTTAAGTCATTCTGCAGATACCAAGAGTTAATCTCAAGAAAACTCAAATGCACACACCTGGTATTTATCACTATTCAATGCCTAGTATATAAAAACAGGCATTCACTCTTCTACTGGGCAAGCAACTTGTATGACTTTAGATGTAATTTTTCTCAGACTTACTCTTTATCACCTCCACAAGCACTGATGTATCAAACACCGATCTGTAGGACTACTGAAAGCTCTGATACTTGATTTGGGAAATTGAATAGTTCTGATAACCACTTAAAAATCCTAAACACTGCACACTTCAAGATGTTTATACATGTTCCGAGGCAAATAACCACAGGAATGTTTTTTATAAGGCAATTTAAGAAGCTAAAATAAGAGATCTAACCTGTCAGAAATCAGCAAATGTGAATTACCACACGCTTAGACACTGGTGATTTTGACTCTACCTTGCATTCCACCTCATTAAAGGTCTCTATATAAATCTAAGAGGTTAACTTGATCTGCAACCTCAAGGAACTACTTTTGAGTCTCAATAGGTTGGTATATAGTAGGCACTCAAAAAAAGCGATGAACAACAACTATGACAACAAATATACAAATTATGTATTTATAAAATTACATAACCACTGGCAACCACTCACCTGTTCTCCATCACCGTAATTCTTATTATTTTTAAAAGTACTTTCTGCTGAAGAAGTATATCTGATATTTGTATGGTTTACAATTTGAGAAGCCCTCTTTCTCCATAATTATCACCTTGGGTTAAAATAATGTGCCATTTTAATATAGCTTTACAGAGCTCTCAAACCACTTGATAGCTTGTTCCCTCATAATATTCTATTTCACTAGTTAACTTGGCACCCATAAATTTCAAATCCCTGAACTAGACAAAGTAAATTATGAAGGCAAAAAAATCCCTTGAAACAAAGGGGTAAGTTTTTAGTTTTCTTCAAGGTTTAAAAATTACTTCCTTATCAAGGTTAAATTACCGGTTCTGGATTGCATACATACACACATGTGCAGTTTAAAATCCTTTTTGTCGGGACGCCTGGGTGGCTCAGTTGGTTGGGCGACTGCCTTCGGCTCAGGGCATGATCCTGGAGACCCGGGATCGAGTCCCACATCGGGCTCCCTGCTTGGCAGGAAGCCTGCTTCTCCCTCTCTCCCTCCCCCTGCTTGTGTTCCCTCTCTGGCTGTGTTTCTCTCTGTCAAATAAATAAAATCTTTAAAAAAAAAAAATCCTTTTTGTCAAATTCTATCTGATTTGACCATGAGCAGAACATTGTGACACAAATGTTTGCTACTCTGAACTTAAGGTGCAGACAGGGAGCATCACGCTGGGTGGCTCTGTGCTTGATGACAATGCGTGCCAGTTCTACTATGGCTGAGCCATTCGCAGAGCCGTGAGGACACAGTCTTAGTGAAGAGAAGCCTCCAAAGAGCCCCGGTTCTAAAGTCTTGATTAGCCTTGTGTTTGCTTGGAATGGATAACAGGAGTAAGTGTAATCTATACTCATCATCTCTGATTTTCAAATTCCTCCCTTAAGTATTCTTTAGATAGTATTACAAATTGTATGAAACTGTCTTTTATATTTTAACATCCTTCTCTTCTGAAACACCAGAAAAAGGAAAAAGTGAACAGACCTTGTGGGGCAGAACAATTAGATAAAGCTTCCTGAGATCAGGAAAAGTGAACTGAAGTGAAAGGACTGAATGAAAAAGGAGGTGGAGATGCTTACGTGGTCTCTGGGAAAAGTTTTAAAATGTCTTAAGGCAGAGAAAAGAATAATGGGGGATTTTTGGAGATGTTCCTCCAAGATATTCTGATGAGAAGTATGAAATATACACAAGAGTTCTGTGACTGGGTAAGGGATTTCTCTGAACCCGCTTCTTCTTCTGTCAAGTGTGAACAGAAGTATCTACTTCAAAGACTTTTCAGGATTAAATGAGTTACTCTAGGAAGTGCCCAATGCATAGCACTCAATAAACCTTAGCTCCTCCTGCCACTCTTAGTTCATTCTTATCACCAGCGGAGAGGGAGTCTCAGGTGCTACAGGTAGGAGTGTAAACTGCTACCGCCTTTCTGAAAGGCAGTACAGTAACAGAGAAAAAAAATTTTTAACACAGAAATCCTCTGATCTCAGAATTTCATATCTAGGAACATATGTAGAACTATGAACTACTTAATACAGAAGTAACTGTATTAAGTAATCTGACATGTGTATCCAGAGGTGGAACAAGAATGTTTGCCTCAAGGTTATTTATAAGAGAAGATTAGAAGCACTCTAAGGGTCCAGCAATAGTTAAATAACATACAATGGAATACTCTGGAATTACTAAGAAGGATATGCTACATCTTTATGTAATGATAGAGACATGTACTTATATAAAAAAATCTATTGTATATAACATATATTCCAATACATACTTATATATTACAGTATTATTTCATTTATGTAAGAAAGTAGAGTCTCCACAAAAACATGAATGTTCATAGCAGCATTACCCAAATAGCCAAAAAAGTGGAAACAACTAAAGAATGGATAAATAAAACTGGCACAGCTATGCAACTGAGTAGTACTGGCCAGAGAAATAAATGAAGTACTGATTCAGGTTACAGCATGAATGAATCTCGAAAACAGCATGCTAAATGAAAGAAGGCAGACACACACAGGTCCTATGATGTATGATTTTATTTATGTGTAATGTTCAGAAGAGGCAGATCCACAGAGAGAGAAAGTAGATTAGTGGATGCCTAGGGCTTGGGTGGGAGAATGGGGGAGTGACTGCTGGGTATGGGGTTTTGGAGTGTGGGTAATGAAAATGTTCCAAAACTGACTGTAGTGATGGTCGCACAACTCTCTGAATATACTAAAAACCACTGAATTGTACACTTATACCCTTGTACATTATACCTCAAAAAGCTGGTATTCAAAAATATCTTAAGAATGTGGGTAAAAATAAAAACTCAACAATGGGTAACACTGCCTAAGGACACCTAATATTCACAGTAATCAGAGGAAATATTACCAAAACACAGTAAGCAGAGGAAGGGAGGACAAATTTAAGTGTATAAACTATATTAAAACTTCAACTTTTGACATGTCACTCACCATCCATGAGAAGCCAATGGCCAGTGAGAACCCAGATAAGGACGAGCATGACAGACAGAGAGAATGATAGTAACTCAGCAGCAGTGAAACGCCCACAGCAACCAAAGGAAATCCTGGAAAATACACACCATTTATTGGACTAATAGGCAATAGACAATACATTATATTTCAATAACCAAACTTAACCTTGGTCCTTCATGATAGAGCTCATGATGGCCTGATGAGAACAGTAGGCAATACGCAGACAGTGGAATTCGAAAATACCCAAACCTTTTTGGAGTAAGCTACAGAAACAAAAAGGAATTAATTATACTTCTGCACCCATCTGATATTGTACTTTTTATCCCAAATTATCAGCATGGGTGTTTAGAGGTTTAAAGAGACAACACCAATCTTTGGAGAATTAAATACATTGTAATGGAAATTCTGTTCTTATGAGGAAAACAAAATGAAGTACTGACCTTCAGTTCACTGGGCAATGATGAATACATATTTATAAAATGGCAATAACTCTATTTGGTTATCATTAATTCCTGGGAAAGTCATTTGCCCCAAGTGACTGGTTTCCTAAGTGCATACAGAGCTTCTGTTAGCTAGGCATTTTGTTTCTATGGAGCAATGGCTTTAGGAGTTAAGGTGTGAAAGGTATGCACATGGGGTCTGAACCTAAGTGGCTAGTATATATTTTAGGTCTCCAAAGATGAAAGGCAAAGAAATGTTTGAGTCAACCACTATTTTCACATCTCATTAACTCCCTAGTAAAGGAATGAAAACATTGCTTCAAAATAAAACTGTTCATCTTTCAATAATCCAAGCAGGAAGCATATTTCAATGACTCAGACTTCCTAAGATTTGTTTACATTTCCTCTGCTATGAAAAGGTGCAAAAGAAAGTAAGTCTTTTAGTCTTAAAGATCAAACATCTCCCTTCCCAGTCTTTTGGCATTTGTGTGCTCTGGTCAAAACCAGAAATTCAGACTCCTAACAATGCTGTCAAGTGTAAGATAAAAACATATATGAATTTATAATTTAGAGGAAAATCCCAAGTCCTTACTTATTCTGAGGTGAACAGGGTCTTGTTAAATACTGGCACATCGGGAGGAGGAGGAAAGCAAAAGCTATCGTTGCAAGAACTAGAGAAAGAAAATATATGGTTAGATTGTGTTGTTTATTTTCAACAACCATAAGAATAATAGCATGACTTATGGAAACACTGACTGTCCACAAAACTTTTCTCAACGAGTAGATACAATTAATTAACTAGAAATAAAAAAAAGGTTTTCCATTAGCACCATACAGATAAAGTCTTGAGAAGAAAAAAGTACCTGATTTGAAGTAGGGGAAGCAGAGACATCTAGGGTTTCTCATTCTCTTCTATCTTAATACGAAAAGAGAAACAGCCGGCCAGGGGATGATCTGACATGTCCAGCATTTTGCTCATGTTTTATACGCTTATATCACCTCTTGGCTTAAAAACCGATCAGAGGGCTGACAGTTAAATTACTCTGTCTACTATAGAAACATCAATGGGGGTTGCCAATAAACACTCTGCCACACTGGATCTTCTTCAGGTAACCTCCCAGACATGGAGCCACAATCAAAGTGGTCCTACTCTAGTGTCATAAAGCCCACATGTTTTCAAACCCCTGGTCTTTTGTTCAGGCTATGGGGCAGTCCCAAACTGCTATGTGTATCCAGTGGGTCAAAGAGAAGTATGGGGAGAAAAAACAAACTTAAGAAGAAAAACTGGCATGGCATGGTGTATAAATGTGAAGTTTAGAATGATAATTAAAAAGAGGTGAAAAAAATTTCTTTTAGGTTAATGTTTAAGAATAGAGAAGAAACTCATTTACCTGCTGTACATATTGTAAAAACTACTTGAACTGAGTCAAAGAAGAAGAACATTACTAGGAGAGAGACAGATGCTCCAATGGGAAGGAACAGGGCCTGGGTAGAGTCAATAGTTTGGATACCTGAAAGAGAAAAGGGACATATTAACAATTTAAGTAACAGGCACTGTGCCCATGTTCTTCAGAGACTTTAACAGTTCTAGGGCTTAGTATTTAAGATACAGATTATCTAAGGTCATCTGATTCTTTCCTTGCCACTGAGATTATGAACTCCTTGCTCTCCTTATGGTGCCTTCATTTTCTACCTCATGGCGCTAACAATCTGTTGACCTCCCCAAACAAAAACAAAAAGCCAAGAACATCAACAGGTAGTAAAAATTTGGATTAACTGGGGTACCTGGATGGCTCAGTTAAGTGTCTGCCTTGGGCTCAGGTCATGGTCCCGGAGTCCTGGGATCAAACCCCGCATCAGGCTCTTTGCTTCTCCCTTGCCCTCCCTCTGCCTGCTGCCCACCCCGCCCCCAGCTTGAGCTCTTTCTTTCAAATAAATAAAACCTTTAAAAAAAAAAATCAGATTAGTCAATTTGAGTAAATTTGTAGGCTCATGTGCAGGTCTGGTAAAAGAGATGGTTTAAATCCACTGACTAAAATCATTTCTCATCATCTATGGATTTATTCATGTTCACTCCTCCCCACTGGTGCTGAGGATCAACTCTGGGTGGAGTTGGGAAATGGAGGGAATAAGACATCTGAAAATGGAAAATCAGAAAATTATTTTATGGGAACATTTTAAAGATAAAGGGAAGAAAACAATTACTTGGGATACAAGATTTAGTAACAGTGGTTTTCAGTTCTTGGTTACTCATTAGAATCACCTGCAGAGCTGTAACAATTACAGTGCCTAGGCCCAACCCCAGATCTGAAATGAAATCTTTGGGGTTAGTAGGCCCAGCTAAGACCGCCCCACAAAATTTTACTTTGCATACAGAGTTGCAAAGCATTAATAGAATATTTGGTAGAGAAGAGAAACATGGCTATATCTGATAACCACTGAATTAAAAGAGAAAATTGCTGGGGCACCTGGATGGCTCAGTTGGTTAAGCGATTGCCTTCGTTCGGCTCAGGTCATGATCCCGGAGACCCGGGATCAAGTCCCACATCGGGCTCCCTGCTCGGCGGGAAGCCTGCTTCTCCCTCTCTCACTCCCCCTGCTTGTGTTCCCTCTCTGGCTGTGTTTCTCTCTGTCAAATAAATAAAAAAAGGAAAAAAAAAAAAGAGAAAATTGCTAATCTTGTGTGTGATCTACTTCCAAATTAACCCTGCTGAGATACAAAGTTCTTGAGAGGAATCAAAGAAAAAAATACCCATATGAACGACTATAAAGAAGTATCAAAAGCCTATCTTCATTAAATTAAGGCCTGAGTAAGATATAATGTGACTAGGATGAACATAACTAAGCACAAAGTGTTGCAATCATCAACCAATGCTTAAAACCTGCTCTTTGGTATTGAAATTTACCTGTCCCAAGAAAGCTATTTAAGTATTCTAGTTAAATATTAAATATTCCTACAAAACAAAATTGCTTCTTACTAGCTAGATGGAGGAGTCAAATAGATCACCTAGGAATAGGGCATTTCAATTGAGGAGGAGTGATCTATGTGTTAAGATATAGAGGCTCTTAAGAAGATGGCTGACCTTGCAGTCAAACTCCTTCACTTGGCCCCTGGATCTCTGTGTGTGTATGCGGGGGGTTGGGTGGGAGTAGGGGGTGGTATCTTACCTAAAGTGAAGTGTCTTACGGACATTTATGAGACAAAACTCCATGAATTCTCTAACTGAATTTCACCTAGTTACTTTAAATGCTCTACACTATGCCAAAGAACTACTAGAGGAAACTACAGATTTTAGGTTCCTTTCACAAAAGAAAATAATACTTTTGCAAATAAATAATTGTTACATGAAGAGAAACAAATCTTAAAAAAAAATTTACATCTTAAAACACACATCTGTACCCCCCTTCTTTTGTAAAACAAAACATCATATAGTCTATGGATTAATTATATTGATTTAAAATATGAACAGAAAATTTAAACGGCTGGCTAGAACAAAGACTTTAGTGAGTCAGGTATATGAGATGTATTTGTTTATAAAAAAATCTAAATTTTATAAGTTCAGTCTGCAATTAAAATGCAAAACTGAATACAAAGAGCCTTTCTAGAATGTTAGATAGAATGCACAGATTTTTGTTTTTTAAAAGCAGAGATTTTAAACCAGGAGGTGTGAGACACTGCTAACATTAGTTTTTTGTTTTTTGTTTTTTTTTTAAGATTTTCTTTATTTGACAGAAAGAAACACAGCCAGAGAGGGAACACAGCACGGGGAGTGAGAGAGGGAGAAGCAGGCCTCCTGCCCGGCAGGGAGCCCGATGTGGGGCTCCATCCCGGGTCTCCGGGATCATGACCTGAGCCAAAGGCAGTCTAACCAACTGAGCCACCCAGGCGCCCCTGCTTCCATTAGTTTTAGAGTAGAATGTCCAAGGGAGTTTACCAAATAGTAATGTCACAAGGCAAGCAGAGTTCCTTTAGTTGCTGACAACACACTACCTAAAAAAATATAGTTTTTTTTTTCTAAAGATTTTTATTTATTTATTTGACAGCGAGAAACACAGGGAGAGAGGGAACACAGTAGAGGGACTGAGAGAGGGAGAAGCAGGCTTCCCGCTGAGCAGGGAGCCCGATGTGGGACTCGATCCTGGATCTCCGGGATCATGACCTGAGCTGAAGGCAGTCGCTTAACCAACTGAGCCACCCAGGCGCCCCAATATACACAGTTTTAATACTGTACTTCCTAAAGGTCTGGAGATAATGGTCCTGAAGGGGATGGAGCTAACAGAAATTTCAGCCAAATTTGAGTGACTTCAAAACAAAACAGCAAAGCAAAACAGGATTGTCATAATTGGGAGGAGTTACTCAAATGCAGTTGGCATTAAGTTTAAAGCCAAAATTAACATAAGAAATAGACACGGTTTTCTCTTCAAGGCGGACCCTAAAGATAAGGTACTTTTAGGACAGTGGCAAGAAGCTGCTGGAGCACAGAGATGTAGGGCAGTCATAAAAAAAAGAAAGGAAGATAGATGGATGGATGGATGGATGGATGGAAGGAAGGAAGGAAGGAAGGAAGGAAGGAAGGAAGGAAGAAAAAAAAAGTAGGCATGGTGATGGAAAAAATTATGTACAGAGAAATTATTTTTAGCATTTATTGAACAAGGCTACAGGCTAAATATATGGTCATGAAATAGATACTGAACAATCTATACCAGCGTATCACTGATAATCACTAAGAAAGTTACTGATTTTGCACCTCCATGAAAGAAGCATGCTTTTCAGTATTTACTGAGCACCTACTACACAGTAGGTGACATGAAGGCTTTAAAAAGCTGTACAGTGTTCACAGTTCGGATACATTAACATGGGAAGCCTGGTAAAGGACTTGTAAGATAATGGTAAAGATGTAAGATAATGGGGGAAAGGGTGGGAGTTGTCCTTTTTTTAACCCACCTAATACTGACTAAACCAAGGGCTGGTGTGCCAGGAGGAAAAGTCTCTATATAGGTTTCTTGAGGCAGCTTTGGGGATGAGACAGGATTTAGAACCAGGTTCAGGAAAATCAGAGAAGACCTGGAGGGCACTTCCCCTTCCCCACATTCTTTCTTACCATTTTTATTGTAAAACACAAGCATATGGGGGTGCCTGGCTGTCTCAGTCATTAAGCAGCTGGCTGCCTTCGGCTTAGGTCATGGTCTCAGGGCCTTGGGATCCAGCCCCACAAAGGGCTCTCTGCTCAGCAGAAAGTCTGCTTCTCCCCCCGCCACTCCCCCTGCTTGTGTTCCCTCGCTGTCTCTTTGTCAAATAAAAAAATAAAAATCTTAAAAAACAAAACAAAACACAAGCATACAACAAAGTACATACAACAAAAATGTAGAGTTCAATCAGCTAATACCACCCAGGTCAAGAAACAATCCTGCCAAGCCCAGAAGTCTTTCTTGTGCCCCTAAGACTCCACTCTTCTCCCCAAAAGGAACTACTATCTTGGACTTTATGATACTTTCTTCTTTGCTCTACTTTATATGTTTTCTACTCAACTGCACATCCTAAAATACTAATATTTATTTTGCTTATTTTTTGAGCTTATTACATACACTGAATTACGTACCACGCATTTTTGTATGTCTGGCTTCTTTTGCTCAATACTGTGAATAGCATCCATGCTGTTTAGGTAACCATATGTCACCTATTTTTTTTTGTGTGTCTTTTTCACAAATTCCTTGATTCTTATTTATTTTGGGATAAGGCAACTGAAACCTTTATTTTTTTTAAATTTCGCCACTTTCATTTTATTTTTTAAAAAAATATTTTATTTATTTATTTGACAGAGAGAGAGATCATAAGTAGGCAGTGAGGCAGGCAGAGAGAGGAGGAAGCAGGCTCCCGACTGAGCAGAGAGCCAAATGCGGGCCTTGATCCCAGGACCCTGAGATCATGACCTGAGCCGAAGGCAGAGGCTTTAACTCACTGAGCCACCCAGGCGCCCAAATTTCACCACTTTTAAAAACAACTTCTACCTATTTATACTTTCTTCTTCAGTCAGTTCAGAACACTCTTATCAAAATCTGAACACTAAATTCATACCCTCTTTCCTGAGAATGTCCCCAAAATTCTTCTATATTATTATTCAGGACTTCAACCTCTTCAGCACCTACACAATCTCTTGTGTTTCTCTGTTAATCTTTCTGGCTGTTATTACTTCTTTGATTTTGATAAATGTACTCCATTTTCCATGCTGTCCCCTCAATCTGGAATGGTGTCAAGCCCCATGATCAAGTACTGGGCTTCCCTGCAGAAACAGCCATTTCTTTCACTGTGGTTCTGATTTTGTGGAAGTGGATTACATTCTCTCCTAATAGTATCCATGGCCCAGATGAGGCACTGAGAAAATATATTTGTGAGGATTATTTCACACATGGGAGGTAGAGTTAAGAAAATAACCATGTAGGGCGCCTGGGTGGCTCAGAGGTTAAGTGTTTGCCTTCAGCTCAGGTCACGATCTCGGGATCCTGGGATCGAGTCCCACATCGGGCTCTCTGCTCAGCGGGGACCCTGCTTATCCCTCTTTCTCTGCCTGCCTCTCTCCCTGTATGTGATCTCTGACAAATAAATAAAAAATATTAAAAAAAAAAAAAGAAAGAAAACAACCATTTAAACAAACATCTACTACTCTTTAGATCTCAGCGGTGAGAAATAAAAACTGTTGTCACCAGGTAACTTCTTCTACCATATGAACCTAATCATTTATTTGAGAATAAAATTGTACTTAGACACACAGTGTCCATTTCTCTTAGGTGTCTCTGATTGAATGTACAATGGATTTATAATCTGATTTAAATACATCATTTACATATATGCTATATAACACCGGACTTGCAAAAGTGTTTCAGTTGTATAAAGTGATTTGGCTTAAAATGCTGACAGAAGATAAATGCTATGTAATCATTTAACCTGAAAATCGGGTACTGACACTGAGTTTTACTTGGTTCCTTGTAAGTTACTGGTATGGTATGTTACCTCATACAAAGATGTGATAAGGTTAAGAAAAGACTCATTATATTTAAATAATTTTACTTACTATATTTGTAATGCCCACTTTACATTCCTGGGGACAATGAACGCATTTAACTGGGGTGAAAGCTAGGCCAGTATAATTTGGTGGCAGGGTAGTAACTAGAGTAAATGAGTGATCTCTTTCAAGTTAACCTCTAAAACTCTCCATCAGTATTCTAACTCAGTATTTCTTCCCCATTAGGTGGTGACTTGAGGCTGTCTGTAAGTCATGCTCATTCTCTCCTCTGTGCCCGTTAACATATGCTCTTCCCATCCAGAATGACTTCTCCAGCAATCCAAGTTCACTGTTTCAAATTTCAGGTCAAGCTCACCTTTTCTGGCATGGGAGTCCCTTATTAAATTGATCCATGGTAGCTTACCCTAACTTGCCTTTCTCTTTTCTCTCTTTGTACATGGATGTCAAATGAGGTCATCTCTAGGGCTTACTATGATCTGATAGAAGCTTGTTCAGAAGTACTCTGAGGTTATGGTAAATAAGGGTCTGTGAGAAAACGTTCCTGTTCTTGGGACAGGAAGTGGTACTTATTAGCTCTGTCTTAGCACTTATATTAACACCTTACAAAGTGCTTTGGCCACAGTGCCTAGTGAAAGCTTGGGTACCAGCTCCTGTGCTTTGGCAGCTTTCAAAATATCTAACAGAATATCTTAAAAATATGTATCTAATATATTGCATGGTAGAAACCCAGTATCAAGCTCTTAATGATCAAATCAAGTCTCCTTATTTATAATTCAATTCCCCTTATAATAAGCATCACCAATTTTCTGTAACTACTGAGGCACAATTTACGTATGGCAAAATTCACCCATTTTAAGTGTCCAATCCTTGCCAGGCAACTACAAATTCACTTTCAGTTTCTCCACATTTGCCTTTTTGGAAATTTCATGTAAGTGGACTCACACAATATGTACTCTTTCCTGTCTGGCTTCTAACGTTTTGAGGTTCATACCTGTTGTAGCAAGTACATGTATCAGTACTTCATTCTTTTATTTTTATTTTTTTAAGATTTTATTTATTTGACAGAGAGAAACACAGCTAGAGAGGAAACACAAGCAGGAGGAGTGAGAGATGGAGAAGCAGGCCTCCCGCTGAGCAGGGAAGTAGATGCGGCCTCAATCCCCAGACTCCAGGGTCATGACCTCAGCCAAAGGCAGATGCTTAAGGACTGACCCACCCAGGCACCCCTCATTTTCTTTAATGTTGAGTAGTATTCCATTGTATGGATAGGCTATATTTGGTTTATTCATCAACCAGTTTATTAATCTCTGAGTTGTTTCTACTTTTTGGCCATTATAAATAATGCTGCCAGGGGCACCTGGGTGGCTCAGTTATTAGGCATCTGCCTTCAGCTTGGATCATGGTCCCAAGGTCCTGGGATTGAGCCCCACATAGGGCTCCCTGCTTGGTGGGAAGCCTGCTTTTCCCTCTCCCACTCCCCCTGCTTGTATTCCCTTTCTCACTGTGTCTCTGTCAAAAAGATAAATAAAATCTTTAAAAATAATAAACAATGCTGCCAAACATTTGCCACCTAGCATACCTCTATTTCTTATAAATCAAGCATCCTTACAAAATCTTTAATATCAGAAGGGGTTGTCATAATACTTAATTTTACAAGCACTTTAAGTAACTATCTCCAAAGAGTCCCGAATGAATTTGTGATCAACACATACAAAATCATCAACCTCACCAAAGGATTTAAATGAAATCATAAGCAGGCAGATACCTATTTATCCTACTTGTTTTTAAGAAAATAATCTCAGCAGCAAGCTTTTAGGCATGAGTAAAAAGCAGTACACAAGAAATCACTGGTTTAGATTCAGAACATAAGAATTTTTACAAATAACAACAATACAGATTAGATTTTACTATTACAACTAAACATAAGTCCTTAAGCCCGGTAAATTAACTGGGGTTATAGAAAGACTCTAATTACAACCACTTTATGTATTAACATTAATTGACACAAAATGCCTTACTATTATTGGTGCTGTTGCCATTGAAAGACCCAGAAGAACTGCTACTGTCTTTCTCCTTATCTTGATTTTCAAAGTCCATATTAAGGGACCTGTGGAAAAAATTATATAGGCAAGTTTTATTTTTGCTTAAGAAAGAAAGTAGGTCCAAAAAGTCAGTAATGAGACAATATTTTAATATGCTAAGGGATTAGGATAGGAAAGGCTCTTTTGAACAACTCTGCAAAAAACAGTTCTTGTCACTGCATTTTGAAAAACAATCTACAGTCCTTCTAATATGTCATTTCAAGAGTTCTGACTGCAGATAAAAGCATTCTGTTGTGGCTGAATCTTCCAGCCATATCTCTGTGCACATCCTTAATTACTTCCTTATGATAAAGAGCTAAAAAGAGAAAAGTTAGGTCAAAGGGCAACCACAATTTTAAGACTTTAGACATACTACACAACTGAAAGTTTCCAACAAGGTTATATCAATTTACTCTCTAATAGCAGTGCATGAGAAGATTTTTTTCTCTAGGCCTTGTCAGTTTTCATTTAACAACAACATATACTTGAGTTTCTGCTATATATAGGACTGTTGTTCATAAATAAATAAAGTGTCTAAAACAGGTTTTCATGGACTGTACATTCAGAGAGTGGGGACATTGACAGTAAACAAGAAACGTTAAAAGTATAATAGCTAATGAGAAAATGCAGGAAATGAAAAGATGAAAAGACTAAGTCTGAAATTTTAAACGGGGTAGGTTGGGAAGGCCTCACTGGTGTGATTTCTAAGTCAAGACCTGAAGGAAACAGTCAATGTCCGTCTAAAGAACAATGCAATCTCTGTTCTAATTTTGCACTCTTTTACTAGTAAACAATTTTGTGTACGTGAGTTCACTTACTTTTTAATTTTTTGGTTAACTAACTGTTCAAGTCCTTAGCTCATCTTCAATTATGTTAAAGTGTTTGTGTCCTAAAGAACATCCTGCTGGGACACCCCGGTGGTTCAGTCAGTTGAGCCGCCACCTTCCATTCAGGTGGTCCTGGGATTGAGCCCCACATGCTCCCTGCTTGTCAGGGAGTCTATTTCTCCCTCTGCACCTTCCCCTGCTCATGGTCTCACTCGCTTGTTCTCTCTCAAATATATATATATATATATATATATATATATTTTTTTTTTTTTTTTTTTAAAGATTTTATTTACTTGACAGAGAGACACAGCTAGAGAGAGAACACATGTAGGGGGAGTGAGAGACCGAGAAGCAGGCTTCCTGCTGAGCAGGGAGCTAGATGCGGGGCTTGATCCCAGGACTCTGAGATCACGACCTGAGCCAAAGGCAGATGCTTAATGACTGAGTCACCATGTACCTCTCAAATAAATAAATCAAATCTTAAAAAAAAAAGAGAAAGAGAGAACTTCCTGTGATGATGGAAACACTCTTTATCTGCACTAGGTAGACATTAGCCACATGAGCACTTAATATGTGGGAGTGCAGTGAGGAATTGAATTCCACATATAATTTTAATTGATTTAAATAATATAGGAGCTAAAACTATACAATTCTTAGATGAAACATAGGGATAAATCTTCGTGATCTTGGATTTAGCAGTGGATTCTTATACACGATGCCAAATCACAGCCAAAAACTGATAAATTGGACTTCAACATAAAAATCCTGTGCTTCAAAGGACAAAATCAAAAAAGTCCTAACCCATAGGATGGGAGAAAATATCTGCTATTATATGTCTGATAAGGGCCTTGTATTCAGAACATGTAAGAACTCCTGCAATTCAAGAATAAAAAGACAACCCAACTAAACAATAAGCAAAGGATCTGAATAAAAACTTCTCCAAAGAAGATATGCAAATGACTGCCAAAAGGACACAAAAAGATTTTTCACATCATTAATGGTCAGGGAAATACAAATCCAAACTGAGTGAGAGAGCACTTCATACCCACCAAGATGGCTATAACCAGAAAAATCAGGTAATAACCAAATGTCAGCAAGGGCATTGCTGGTAGGAATGTAAATTGGTGCAGACACTCTGGAAAATGGTCTGACATTTTCAATTTCTTTAATAAATACAGGGCTATTCAGGTTATTGATTTCTTCTTGAGTGAGCTTTAACAGATTGTGTCTTTCAGAGAATTGATCTATTTCATCTAAGTCATCAAATTTCCTAGTGTCAAGTTGTTGACAGTGGTCCCTTACTATCGTTTTAATACCTGGAGGCTCTAGTAATACCACCTCTCTCATTCCTGATACTGGTTTTATGGCTTCTCTTTTTCCTGATTAGCTTCGCCAGAGGTTACTACTTTTACTGGTTTTTAAAAATCGGCTTGTGGTTTCACAGATTCTTCTCTACCCCTGAGAAAAGATTTCACCTATTTTGGCTTTGATCTTTATTCTTACCATTTGCCGACTTGCTAAATTGGGTTTAATTTGCTCTCCTCCTGCCTAGTTTATTGAGGTTAAAGTTTAGGTCACGGGTACCTTTTTCTTCCATTCTAACCTAGGCATTAAGAGGTGTAATTCCTCCCTAGGTATTGCTTTTGCAGCATCCCATAAATTTAGTGTTTTCACTTTTAATTCAATGTATTTTCCATTTTCCTACTTGACTTCTTTTTTTGACGCACGGAAGTATTATTTTTGTTTCTAAATACCTGGAAATTTTCTTGATCTCTTTGTATTATTATTTTCTAATTTGATTCAACTGTGAGCTGTTAGGGACTGAATGTTTGTGTCTGCCCCCTTCCTCTGTCCCCCCAAAAAGCTCATTTGTTGAAGCCCTAACTCCCAATATGATGGTATTTGGTGATTGGGTCTTTTGGGATGTAATTCTGCTGAGGTCATGAGGGCATGGCCCTCATAATGGAATTAGTATCCTTCTAAGAGATAACAGAGAGCTTGCTCTCTCTCTCTCTCTCCCGAGTGTGCACACACCAAGGAAAAACGATGTGAGCACTCATGGAGATGGTGGCTGTCTACAGGACAGGAAGAGTGCTCACCAAAATCCAACTATGCTAGCACCGTAACCTTGGATTTCCAGTCTCTGGAACTGTGAAAAAAATTAATTTATGCTATAGAAAGCAATCTAGTCTGTGGTATTTTGTTATGGCAGCCCCAAATAACTAATAGAGATTAGAGATCATACTTTTTATCCCTTGTATCCACTTACTGAGACTTGAAAAGAATGCATATTCTCCTGTCAGTTAGAGTCTTCTACAACTATCAGGTTAAGTTGGTTGAGATTATTGTTCAAGTCACTGATTTTCTGACAACTTGTTTTTATCAAGTACTAACAGATAGGTACTGAAATATTCAACTATATTTGTGAATTTGTTTCATTTCTCCTGGAACTCTATCAGTTTTTGCTTCATGTATTTTGAAGATCTTTTATATGATGCATAAACATTTAGGATTATTATAACTTGATTAACTGATCCTTTTCTATTATGAAATAACCTTGTCTGTAGTAACATTCCCTGCTCTGAAAGCTGCTCTGTCTGATATTAATATAGTTAACTCCACCTTTCTTTTGATGAATGTAAGGTATACTTTTCTCATTTTACTTTAAATCTTTTTCTAGTGTCGTATCTATAATGTAATTCTTGGAAGCTGCATGCAATTAGATCTTGCTTTTTAATTCAGTCCGACAATTGCTGCCTCTTGATTGCAGTGTTTAGGCCAATTTCATTTAACATGAATTACTGTTGTGATTAGTTTTGAGACTATCATGTTGCTATCTGTCCTTTTTTTGTTGTTCTCCTTTACCTGACTTCTTTTGGATTAACAGTTAAAAAAAGAAGATTTATTTATTTACTTTAGAGAGAGAACACAATCAGGGGAGGGGCAGAGGGAGACAGAGAGAGATTCTCAAGTAGACTCCCTGCTGAGCATGGAGCCAGATGTGGGGCTCAATTCCAGGACCCTGAATTCATGACCTGTGCCCAAATCAAGAGTCAACCACTTAACTGACTGAGTCACACAGGTGCCCCAGGATTAACAGTATTTAAATGATTCTCTTTTATCTCTTTTGTTATATTACCTGTAACTTGTTCTTCTATTTTAGTGGTCACTGCGCATTTATATAAACATCTTTAACTAATACAGTGTACCTTCAAGTTATATTATAGTACCTCATTATAGTATAAAAACCTGACAACAGTTTACATTTATTACTAAAGTTTTGTACTATTACCATGCATTTTTATATGTTGTGCTATAAATTGTACAATATACTGTTAGTTTTGTTTACATAATTATATTCTAGAAAGTTTTACACAATAAGAAAACAGTCCTTTTATACTTATCAATATTTTTACCATTTCTGGTGATCTTTATTCCTTCGTGTAGATCCAGATTTCCGGCAGTACCATTTTCAATCTGTTGAAGCATTTCCCTTCTCATTTCTTACAGGGCAAAGTGGTTTTGTGTATCTGAAAACATCTGTATTTTTGCCTTCATTTTTGAAAGATATTTTGCCTACAGAATTTAACAGAGTTTTATGTTGATGGTTTTTCCTTTCTGTACTTTAAAGCTGTTGTTCCACTGTCTTCTCACTCACATTATTTTCAATGGGAAATCTGGTGTTTATCCTTATTTTTGTTCCTCTCCATCTAACATGTTCTTCTGCCCACTCCCACTCACCCCTAGCTCCTTCTTGGATTTTCTTTTATGACTGCTTTTGAGTGACTTACTATGCTATACCTTGGAGTAGTTTTCTTCATGTTTTGCGTGCTACGGGTTTATTAAGTTTTTTAAATCTGTGGGTTATAGTTTTCTCCAAGTCTGGAAAAATTCTGGCCATTAATTCTTCAAAAATTTTTCTTTCTTTCCCTTTCTTATCTCTTGCAGAGACTCTGATTGCCCATATATTAGCCCCCTGGGGGTTGTTCTTTGATGTTCATAGGTCAAAGACACCCTTTCCATTAAGAACATTTTCCCCCTCTTTTTTTGTATTTTGTTTTGGATATTTTCTGTCACTGTGCCTTCACGTTCGCTAATCCTTTCTTCTGTAATGTCTAATTGCTGTTAATCCCTTCCAGTGTATTTTTTTCAGGTTTTAAAACTTTTTCTTTACATATTTTAAAAACTCTATATTCCAATAATTAAATTCATTTGAACAAAACCCCCACTCTGATTAATCCGCATTTTATAGGCTGCAGGACACTTAGAATAGCTTGATTTTTCCTCTAGATTTCACTGTTGTCCCACCCAGCTTCTTCCTTCAGCAGCATGCAAGTTCATTTCCTTTCCTGCAAGCTAGACAGGCAGATGGGAGAAGTATGTGAACTTGGTTGATGTGAAAAGGCGCAGCAGTCACTTAAACTTGATCCAAACTCTTTGCATCTTATGAAGTTAAACAGCTAGAAGCAGTAAAATATGCAATGCTAATGGAATGCACAGTGCATTTTGGCAGTACACGCCTTACTACGATTTGCCTGCTTGCTGCTTCTGTTGTTTCTTTTGAGGGTAGGTTACTTTTCTCTTGCATTTCTATCTTCTTCTATTTTGACTTGCTGAATTTCCCAATCTCATCCATACTGGGTTTGTGAGACATGGTTAGAGAGCAAGCAATGTCTGCTCAGAGCTGTGGCCACCACTGAGTGCCCATTCAGTGTATTTTTGATTTCAGATGTTGTTGTTTCCCCTCCAGAAGCCTGATTTTGGGTATTTTAGAATCTCTTCCATGTATCTACCTAACTTTTTGTACGGATGGAATATAATCTTAATACCAGTTTTGATGTACTTCTCTGGTAATTCTAACATATGTGTCAGTTCTGGGTTGCTTTTGATGAGTCAAAACTGTTACTGGTGCTGGAGAAGCCTACAACTGGTTATGTCTTCAGTATGAATTGGTGACCTACCCAGAAAAGCCTGTGGAGTATTGATTGACTGGTCCCCTATAAACCTGGCTAATTGTCTAACAAACTGTTACACTGGAAGGGCAGTCATAATGGTTGACATATTCTTTAGTAAGACCAAAGGACAGATGTGGCAGATGCCCTTTAAAACATGGACAACACTACTATTCTGAATAGGGTCAGGACTCTGTTGCATTGGCCTTCCTGGGAGTTTATAATTAAAAAAAGAAAAGTCCTGTATTTTAGAACATTCATCTTCTCATATCTAGTATTAGGGACTTCTCTTTCTCCAGCAATCAGAGGAAGACACTTTAACAGAGATTAGAAAGTATACTAGCTGTTCCCACCTCAGTCAGCTGTAGTCATTGCTACAGTGACTGGTTCCTGGGACAAACTATCCTGCCAACTTTGATTAGTTCCACAATTAACTAGATACAATGTTTTGCAAATATTTCTCCTGCTAAGACACCAGTCCTAGTTTTCAGTACCTGGTTTCATTTCTATGGTTTTTAAACTTTAATCCATGTTTCTCATGGAAAGCTAAGAGAGTTAAACTCTAAAGCTAGTGATGTAATTCATGAGAACCTATCTGGAGCCATGAAAATATTAAGACCACTTCTTCCTTTGGAGAAGACCTATATTAATTTAAATCACATTTTTCAAGTTCCCTTACAAATGGAATAACAACAATGATGACAACGATGACGACACTTTATGCCTATGTACTCTGCTTAGAATCTTGGGAGACAGCATGGTATATTTACAGAAATTGTTAACCCACATCTCAACCACTATTACACATTGTTAGCTTTTCCTGTGCTCTCTGCTGGCCATTATAATGATGTCTGGCCTGGAAAGTTCCAGTCATCTCTGGTTTGACCCTAGGCACAGTTGTTACAGAGCCTGTCTTAACATTGGGTAAATGAGACTGGCTGCTCAGAATACTGTTAGAAAAAGTTAGTGGTGATAACCTAACAACAGTTCCATCTATTATGAACTACGTCTTATTAAAGACTATCCTGGCTATTTTAAGGCAAGGATTCCCTTTCTTTTCAAATACTAGTAGGTTGTGATGAACTTAAACCAGTTTTAGCTTTAACATTTTCTTAGACCCTAGTTTGGTAAGAACTGTTCCAGGGACATGAAAGCTTTAGATAGGCTAATGAGGTACTAAGGTGTGGGGGTGTAAGCAAGTGTGTTATAGAATTTGAAGCTTTGCTTGATCATCAGACCACGCATCACTACTCCACAAAACAGAAATCTGGTTAAATGTGGGGCCCACATATTTGCTCAAACAGGAAGATTCATGTATTATAGCTTTACAAAACAAGATCAGGGGCGCCTGGGTGGCTCAGTTGGTTAAGCAACTGTCTTTGGCTCAGGTCATGATCCCGGAGACCCAGGATCGAGCCCCACATCCGGCTTCCTGCTCCGCGGAAGGCCTGTTTCTCCCTCTCTCAGTCCCTCTGCTTGTGTTCTCTCTCTCACTGTGTTTCTCTCTGTCAAATAAATAAATAAAATCTTAAAAAAAAA
>PITA01027730.1:0-20498 GCA_004023965.1 Spilogale gracilis | reverse complement strand
TTTTTTTTTTTTTAAGATTTTATTTATTTGACAGAGAGAAACACAGCCAGAGAGGGAACACAAGCAGGGGGAGGGAGAGAGGGAGAAGCAGGCTTCCTGCCGAGCAGGGAGCCCGATGTGGGACTCGATCCCGGGTCTCCAGGATCATGCCCTGAGCCGAAGGCAGTCGCTCAACCAACTGAGCCACCCAGGCGTCCCTCTAAGACAGTAATTTTAATAGAAATTATGTTTAAGATACAAATTTGTTGTAAACTGTTGTCTATGACATAGTGTTTATTTTCATCATTAGGTCTATACTACATTTTCAGGAATTATAATCTTACTGAATTATTCCTGTTCTTTTCCATGTCTTAGAGTTTAACTTACTTCCTCAGTACACACATACACACACACACACACACACACACACACACACACACAAACATATTAGAGATTTCTTTTCTAAAACTATCATTAACTTATCTAGATTTTTTTGTAGCAGACCACAGCTATATATAAATGTTTCAGTTTTGCTAGTAAAGTCCAGTTTTGAAACTTTATGTGCTCTGGTGATACGTTGCTAATGTGTTCACTCTTTATAGTGTGAGATGTGGGAAGGGAAGAAGCCAAAATAATTGTTTAGTATAGAAATCCTCCAGGCCAAATTATAACTTACATTTGTCAATTATTTGCATTTTTAAAACACTCCATTATTGATATCAAGTAAATATTTCCGAAACTTCCATGTTGATGTTAATTGCTTGGGACACTGAGCATACAGCTTCCTGTCCCTCCTTGGAGGATTCTGAGCCAGAGTCTCTCTTAGGTAGAAGTTGGAATTTTAACAAGAATTTATATTTTTAACTATATTTTCTATCCTGGCAGGATTTTATATTTTTAAAAATTACTTCAGGCAATTCTTATCATCCAGGAAGTTTAGAAAACATCTGTATGAAGCAGTTATCGTTCTTGTCTACTTCCTTCATTCTCACTTACAAATCCTTGTAGATGTATCTACCACAATCACTGATTTTATTGGGAACATCTCTGGTGAGCTGGATTTAAAGGTGGCCAGAGTAATTAGAGTTTATTAAACTTGTTTTTATGGCAAAGACCTAACAGTGCTGTTAGCTGGTGAATTGTCTCATCACTTACACGATATTTCTAATTAGAACAATTTACTGCCCTCCATCAAACAGTACAGGGAACCCACAGATTTGAATTTAGGTACTGTTCCTGAAAGTGCATTACTCATTTATGAATTTATTTTACTCTTGTTGTTTCTGTTCTTTCAAAGTATTCTTCTTTGAAATAACTTGAAATTGGGTTTCAGAAAAAGTGAATGGCTTTGAACTTCAGTAGTATCATTCACTTCACATAAAAATAAGAAAACCGGGATCATATGGTATTCAAATCCTTTTCATTAAGTATCTACCTTTGGTCTTTTTTCCTCTATTTCTTTTTTGATGCCTTATTGTGGTTCAGTCTAGGCTGCAATCATTACAGGTATTTGTGGGGCTTGAATGTGCTTGAGCCTCTGAGCACAGAGTCTGTGATGAGCGAATGCTCACAGTGGGAAGCCAGTTTCCTGAGAAATAAATGTACCACAGGAAATTTAAATTGCTTCTTCTTCTTTTTTTTTTTTTTTAACCGTGCTATTCTGTTTATAAAACTAAGACATGTTTTCTGTTGTTATTTCCAGGTATGAATTCCCTCTGTTCTACGATTACAATTCTCTTTCTTATTTCTATTTTGAATAAGAAGTTTGAGCAAATGTTCTTCCTGGTGCAGCTGCCTAGACCCTGCTGGCTTTTTGTTTCCATCTCGAAGTGTAGATATTTTTTTAAGTTAGGGTGCAACTAACTCCGAAAGTACTTAATTTTGACTTTTTAATAAAATAATTAAGAAACTCAGGTTGTTTTCTGATTGGGTTTTATGTGTAGACTCCTCCCTCCACCCCCTTAGCTAGAAATCTCTGTAGCACAGCCATGAGGGGAGCAGGGGGAGTTCTTCAGACTCAGGGGTAACTGATAAGCAGTTTTAGTCTTGCATGACCAAAGCTTATTCCCTCAGATTTGGAAAGTTTTCCCCATTTTGTTTGTTTTTTAAATCAAATTTGAGGCAGTTCCTTGGTCGAATGTGAAGCTGTGTGAAATAAATACTATTGTATGCACCCTTCTTATTTAAGTGTTTAATGTTTAGACAACTGTGTGTATAATGAATATACACTCTAAGTCAAATAAGTGAATAAAAACCACTTTCTTGGGCTGCCTAAATTGCTTCTGATGGGACTTGTGGACCACTATAGTTTGCTTGGGAGCTGTTCCTAGGTGAGCAGATATGGACCGAGAATACTCATATTATCCCTTGTTCTAGTCCATTTGACAGTCCCCACATCATGCCAGGGCTTCTGACTCAGCCTTCAGTGCACCATGGCATGACATTATCTAATATCTGATCTTCTCAAGGGATGAGATATTAAACATTGCAACACAGTGCTTGTTTTTTTTTGTTTTTTTTTTTTTACGTATTTCCTTTCAATTTTAACACATTTTACTTTGTTCCTATTTTGTTTTCAAACTAGTTCAAAATTATTTCCAAGCTCCAAATTACTTTTTCTTTTCCTTATGTATTCATATTTGTAGGCAGAGCCATAAAAGTTTTATTGTATATGATTCAAGATCACTTAAAGAGTCAGAGTTCATAACACCCAAGACAGAAGTGAGATCCCCTCAGAACATGTTTTGTATTAGACATAGCTAAAAAAGAATGTTAAATCTCTTAGGAGCCAAATTTAATACTGAGTATGGGTGAGAATGAAGAAAATGGTGTCACCTTGTTTTCATAAAAAAGAATCAGATCAGATGAAAACATTTCATTTTGTAATTTTGAAGTTCAAAATATGAGGTTCAAATTAATGTACACAGCTTCTACTCTATTGAAACATGTACTCTGGTCCATGCAATAATAAATTACCTCAGTTTGTAGATTATGAATACATTCTTTTCTTTTTCGTATCTTTTCCCACTACTCTGAAAATAATTCTCCTTCTTAGCATCTTTAACAAAACTTGGCAAAAGTCACAACCATAAGACTTAAATTAGTTCATTTTGGTATTAATTCACTCTCATAAAATTTTTGATAAGATCAAGGACTTTGAGACTTTCAAAATTATGAAGTAAAATACATTTAGATTACTTGGCATTTTCCTTTCAAGGCATTATTTCAGTTTAAGAGTTTGATAGAGTTTTTCTACAAGTTTCTCCTATTGAGAAACACACACACATGCACAAGAAAGGGAAAGAAAACAGGAAAGAAAGGAAAGAAAAGATAGAGAGGAAGGAAGGTGGTTGAAAGATATATATATATGCCATAATTCTGGAAAACAAATGAAACTAACCATTGCACAGTGCCATAATATACAGTACAATAATTGAAGAGGAGTGCTTCACCTTTTAAAATGGTACAGCCTAGGGGTGCCTGGATAGCACAATGGGTTAAACTTCTCCCTTTGGCTCAGATCATGACCTTGGGTCCTGGGATTGAGCCCTGCATTGGGCTCCCTGCTCAGCAGGGAGTCTGCTTCTCCCTCTCCCTTTACCTCTGCACCTTGTGTGCTCGCTCTCTCTCAAATAAATAAATAAAACCTTAAAAATAAAATAAAATGGTACAGCCTAGTGCTGCCAGCTTTAAGTAATTTTTTCTGGGCAAATCAGAGAAGTTTCCCCTTTACTCACTATCAATAAGTGAGCGAGTCAGAGGTATTACAGAGAATAATAAAGGGGGGATTGATGGCCTCACTTTGCCTTGTGGAGGTATGTCTCCAGCATATAGTGTTCTGCAGAATGGTAGAAATAGTCTGGCGGTGATGATTTAGAGATTTTTTTTTGGTCAAAGAATATAGACAGCTTCAAATTCACTGGGACATAAATATATCTCCTCCTAGTTAAAAAACCATTAGAGGGCAGAAGAAAATATACCTTCATTCCACAAAACCATACTAGCTGAATTTTAGGCCATTACTGGAAATTGAACTGGAAGCTCTGCATATCAACCCTGCCAAAAAGTGGAATATCCTTATAGTCCCAGGAGACAGTAGATGTGCAAAGATTGATTCATACATCCTCTCCTTCTGTTAGAAGACTTCCTGAGTATCATTAACCCGGGATATCAGAGCAGAATAACAAAAACGGAATGGTAAGGTCTTATGTAAAAGATAGAAAAATTTAAAAATTAACTGCATAAAAATGGGTAATATATTTTTTATTAATTTTTATTTTTCTATAACCCAGCCACTCTATCTCTCCCCACCATCCCCAGCAACCCTCAATTTGTTTCCTGAGATTAAGAGTCTCTTATGGTTTGACTCCCTCACTAGTCCCATCTTGTTTCTAAATGGGTAATGTCTTAACCACTTGGAAAAATAATGCACTTGTGAAAATGATAGTACAGTAGATTTCTATAGTAACAGTAGATGATTTTAGAAAATATATTCTAGTGCCATTTTAAAAAAACAACAAAATTCAAATTAAATTAAAATAAAACAACAAAAATGACCATGTGACCTAAGAATAGGTAGCTATAATAAAAGATTAAAATCATATTTAAAAAACATAGCCTGATTCAAGCTCAGATTTGTTTTTAAAAAAGGAAAGAAGCTATTTTTTTAAATAGCAGCAAAATTAAAATAAAATAACATAACTAACTCCAGACCTGGGACAATGCAGTGACTTACAGAGCAGAAAAATCAAATCAATAATCTAGAGGAATACTGGTAGAAGCTTCTCGGTCTTCTTCAAAGAAAATGTTATCTTCTCCTGGTCCATTTTATTTTCCTAAGTAACTGTTGATAGCATTCTCAGACCACTTATTCTGTGGCAGCTTGATTTGGAATTGCTTGTTTTTATGCATCAATTTAATTCATGTATTAATTAATTTATGGAAGGTGATGAGTTTGCGTTGGTGTAGTCCTCCCAGCACTTATCACATGGTTATAGAAAGCTTGTCTTCTGAAATGCATGTCATTTGCTAACATATGGTTAATACCTTCCCTTCTGGAAAACCACATACCAATAAGGAATATTAGTTTTTTTCAGTCTGAACTGGTAAAATGTATGTTAAAATATTTTCAGTGAGTGCAATTTATCTAACTCCACTAAGTAACCCAGTCCTTTTGACTATATACCCCTTTGTTAATTCCTATGTGCTATATCAGAATGTTCCCTCACTTATCCCTCCAGCAACTGGATTCAGCCAGTTGCTGCAATATGTCAGCATTGGTTCTAAATATCTCATGATGCCGGTTAATCTAGAACATCTGTGGTGCTGACATATTTTTATCCAGATTCTACGTACAGCATGACATTTTTTAGTATGTTTTAAGCTTTTCTTAGGTAAATTCAGTAAGGCCTAGTGCTGTTTTTAACCAGAATACATTCACAAACTGAGAGTCATCGTATTTCTACTACTCCTGTATAAAACATTAGCGATAGAATGTCCTTGAAAATTTTCAGACATCATATTTCTTTCCTAAAAGAGGTTACTCCATTTAATCATTTGCATTTATTTATCTCTCACATAGGGACATTCTAACTTGCCATTTGTCTTCTGATTCATCCCTCACCCTATGGTTTCACATCTCTCTAACTCTTTAAAACTGTATACAACTTTCTTGCTAACACTGACTCAGTTGTCTATTTTGGTAGAAGCGTTATAATCTGTTCTCGAAAACTTTTCCATGATCTCTTAATACTCTAAAATGTCATACACTCTAAAACCTTAATAACAGACGTTAGAGCTTGAAGCCTTCTCCTTCCCTCCTCACCTTTCTTTCAGTTATAATATTTGATAGAGACCCACTTAAGCAACTTCATGTTTTATTTACCACAGCCCATTCTCACCCATGTCCTAATATTTTACCATAAAAGTAAAATACAAAACAAAAAATACTGTGTTTCTGTGGCTTGTATTCAGGGTCCTAAGTTTGTGCCTCAGAATTCTTCAGTATGTCATTTTATTTTTTTATGTTATATTTATAGTCTTTCCTCCCACTTTTTTAATATATTGCATGTCTTTTTAACATACTTCTACTTCCGTGAATTCTTAAAATCTAGAGCCTATGTATCCATAAATACCTTCATATTCCTTTCAGGTCATTATTTTATACTACACAAATGTTACATCTTGCTCTTTATTTTCATTTTTATATAATGCCCATGCTTTCTGTAGTCTAACATTGGTAGTTTTAAAAGGCATTACATGATACTGTTTCCTCATCTCTTTATACTGTTGAATAAAGCTGAATGAAATGTATACATGCTTCTTCAATCATACTATTTTGTGCACTTCTCCAGTGTCATTCTTAGTGTTCATTTGTTAGCACTACCTCCCAGCGTTCCCCATTTCCAGGTGTTAATGTCTCCTGATTCTTCACATTTATCTTCCCTTAAAATCATCTTGCTTAGAGGAGTGCAAAATTATTTTATTCAGAAGAGTGAATTTCAGATCTGAAGAGATCCTGAAAGATACCTTTTTTTTCCTCATTCATTACTTCAGGCAGTCATTCAACACCTTTTCAAAGTCTTTCATGATTCCAGCCATCATAATAGATGCCCATGAGCCAGCCTCTCAGTTGGAATCTTTTTATCTAAATACCACTATTGAAACAAGAAATGATTAGATAGCTCAGAGAATCAGGCATATATGCAAAATCTTATTCTTACTGGACATGAAAACTATATACACAGTTAAAAAAATGGGAGAATGGATAATAATTTTCACTGATTCCTTAAGGTCATTAAGTATTATAGAGCTAGCTTTTGGATAGTTTCGGTACTACATTTATGAATTTAAAGTATTAAAGAAATACTGAGGTTATAAATATACAACAGACCAGTCATTCCTTTTTCTAAAACGCAGAATATAAAACTTCATAACTTATAATAAATAGTACTGCTTTTTTTTTTTCCACTGAACTTCCCCTTCATCATAAATAAATGTTGATGCAGTTTGGAGGGGCAAATAAAGTCTGTTACATGAATTCATTTGCTCTGTCAGACATCAAAAATTACAGAGTCAGCTGCCTACAACACTCTCCCATCTCCCCGGATGAAATAGAAGCTTCAGTCAATCACATGGACCAGCAGTCTGAGGAACAAAGCAGCTCCATTTATTAAGCTAAGCCTCCCTATTGAGGCCCATTTCGCAATTCTGGTTGCAGAGGGAGTGCATAGCCTATACTATGACAAATCAAAGATTTTCAAATACTGTGTACTATAATTCCAGCATGACATTTAGCATCTTTTTAAATGTTCATCTATGTGGCTTGAATTTTCCATGGGATTAAAAGGCTGGCAGAAGCAGGGACAGCCCTTCCTCTGCCATCAGCTCGTTGCACCTGTCATGGGTCTGACCACACCTGCGAGGTCAGCTGTCAGCCCCAGGCAGCTCTTGTCAGACATTCCCAGCCCTTTCTACCTCTTTGGCTCCATTTATACATTGGCTATGGGTTAAGTAACTATTTAGTGGTTACAGAAGTGTTTTAAACATACCATAATTCCATGACTACAACAATTCTTATCAGAATGACCCATCTGAAATTTAGTTAACTAATATTCCAGGGAGCTCTCCTCTTTTGGCTTGAAATTGCATGGGGTTTCAAACCTTGCATTTTTCAGTTTAGCCCATAGATGAGAGAGAGAGTTAGATGAATCTCCAACAGGGAGGGAAGAGAGTAGTAAATAAGTAAGTGTGGTGAGAAATCTGAGTAAAAAAACACAAAAACAAACAAACAAGAACAACCAAAAAACTCCTAGAGCACTTAAGATTTAAATTAAATACTCAATATTTACTATGTGAAGCAGAAACGTGTTTCTTTTACTAAGTAACAAATTACCCTCAATTTAGCAATTTACAATAATACAATGTTATTTTCTAGAATTCTGCAATTCACACGTGGAAGTTGGTAAAAACAAAGGACCCTAATATGTATTGAAACTCTACATAATTCCTTTGTAAGGAAGAATTTTATATTTAAAAATAAGGGAAAGACAAGGAAAGTTAAGATATAAGAAAACTAGAATAACCAAAAACTAAACCCAGGCCTGGTCAACAGTAATTATACTTGAAGAGGATAGGTAGCTTTAAAAAAAAAAAAAATATTTTTTCTTTGTTATTTTATTAACATATAATGTATTATTTGCTTCAGGGGTACAGGTCTGTGAATCATCAGCCTTACACAATTCACAGCATTTAGCATAGCACATACCCAGTGTCCATAACCCAGCCACTCTACCCCTACCCACTCCCCCAAGGAACCCTCAGTTTGTTTCCTGAGATTAAGAGCCTTTTATGGTTGGATAGGTCGCTTTTATTTAAAATTACTGTTTTGAAATTTCTTCCATTGCCATTATTGTGCACAGTAATAGAGCATTCAGTACATTGCAGTATTACTGGAGAGCAAGATTGTGTGAAATACATGAAACTTTACTAAAGAAAGGAATATTGTCTTGATTTCTATTGCTCAAGGTGGGCTGTTATAGCAAATTAATTCCCAAATATAAGTGACGTAACATAACAGAAATATGTTTCTTTTTAAAAATATTTAATTTATTTATCAGAGAGAGAGTGAGAGAGAGAGAGCAAGCAAGCAAAGCAGGGGGAGCAGCAGGTAGAAGGAGAAGCGAGTTCCCTGCTGAGCAAGGAGCCTGATGTGGGACTTAATCCCAAGGCCCTGGGATCGTGACCTGAGCTGAAAGCAGACGCTTAACCAATTGAGCCACCCAGGTGTCCGCAGAAATATAGTTCTCATTACTATAGCAGTTAGTACAATATGCTTGTAAAATTGGTGCCCTTCCACAGTGTGATTCACAGACTTAAATGCCTTTACTTAAGGCATAATGCCTTGTGTTTCTACCATCCCTCATGATGCTGGAGTTTTTGCCTTCTAGCCAGAGGACAAGAAATGAGTGCTTGGAGAAGGAATTCCAATTTCTTATCCTTTCATTTTAGAATTGGCATATGTCACTTCAGTCAACATTCCATCAGAGAAGATTAGTTATATGAACCAACAGATGCAGTGGGTCTGGGAGGCACACTCTTGGGCGGGCTGGTACTTTGAAGCGACAGTTATGGTTTTTGGAAGGAAAGGGCAAATCTTTGGAAGACCATTAGTCATCACTAGTTGCAGTATGATAAAATCTGCTTTAGGAGGGATACTAAAGCTCATCTAATATAACTGTACATCACATAGTTGACTCTTTTCTATGAAATTCAATAAAGTGATCATCTAGCTCTGAAGGTCTCAGTGTAACGGAACATACTGGTGCACGTCTACCAGACTGGAGAGAAGTCAAAATCAGTGTTGTAAGTAAAAAATAGTGAAGTACTAAAGTTTTCATGGAATTTACTTCTCTTATAAAATGGGTGGGTGGATTACCTTCACTCATATTTGTTCATGGTCTTTCATTGTTTAAGTCAGATGGTGGAGAGTCTACATAATTTATAGGCTGTCTAATCTGTACATTGATTCTGTCCTTCAACGTCTGAGGAAGTTTGTGAACATTTTTCAAATATAATCCGTATATGTGTGTGTCGTGATGGAAAATGCTGAGAAACATTTAATTTATCTGTGGGCAAATACCACACATGGTAGCAAACTTATTAACACTCAAGACTGTTTTTTCCATCTTTTTTAAAAGATTTTTTCATTTATTTGATGGGGTGGTAGAGGGGCAGAGGGAGAATACCAAGCAGACTTCCTGCTGAGCACAGAGCATGATGTGGGACTCGATCTCAGGATCCCAAGACCATATAACCTGAGCTGAAATCAACAGTCACATGTTTAACTGACTGAGCCACTCAAGCATATCTGTTTTTTCCATCTTTAAAGACTCTTACTAGAATGTGTTTTTTTTAGTGACCAGAAGATCTGTCTTCTTGAAGTCTTTGGCCCCTAAATGTGCACCACATTGAGCAATTCTACTACTCCTCCTCTTTGGCATTCTTCAGGTCTTCCGAAATAAATTCTATCTCTGCACAAATTCAACCTTGCACATGATATGTCCTCCGGCTGTCTCCCTCATTCTCCTCTAAGCCGGTCTTTCCAAGATCATCTACTCTTGCCGTGTTTCTCCATTTGTTTTGGTTTTATGTCAGTGTGAAAATGGCAAACACTTTCTTATGTTATTGAGGCTTCATTTACATAGGAAAGGATAAATAAAATCTATTGGACAGGACCAAAATCTCATTACATTGAGCAGTGAACTGCCTAATGGATCAACTGTCACCTCTATGTAGTTAACAAAGAATAGATTCACAGAGAAATCTGTGACTGAACTCTTTATTAACCTAGGTTTTTGGACCATTATCTGTATCATTTCCCATCTTGGTAGCCTGGTTGACATACATGTTAGCTTCACATGTTCCATTAGGTTAAGATTAGAAGGTGGGTTCACAGACTGAGGGTTGCTGGGGAGGGGGATGGGAGGGATTGGGTGGCTGGGTTATGGACACTGGGGAGGGTATATGCTATGGTAAGTGCTGTGAATTGTGTAGACTAATAATACATTATATGTTAAAAGACAGAAAGAAAGAAAGAAAAAGAAGAAAAGAAAAAAAAAAAAGAAGAAGATGGTTTCAGTGGAAAGGTCCACATTGCCTTTTCCCAGAACTATACTTTGCTATTTCTGTGACTTCTAAAGTCAGGGAAATACAAGGGAACATATTCTCAGTCTACACTGGAACACTAGGTACCTATAATGGAAATTAGCAGAGTGATCGGGAAAAAGAGCAGAAACCAAACCAAACCAAAATACACACACACACACACACACACACACACACACACACACACACACACACACGTTTGTCCTAGTTTGGAATCATATGTCCCTTTATTCCTCTCACAAGACCACTGCAGTTTCTCCCTTTATCACAGTGGTCCCCTTTTTGTGTTCTTAAAGAATTCTTGATAGGCTTGGTCCAAATCGGGGAACTCCATTCCTGTGTAGGAGAGTTTGAGCTTAAGATTTTTAAGTGTTCATATATACAATGGAATATTACTTATCCATCAGAAAGGATGAATATCTACCATTTACACAGACATGGATGGAATTGGAGGGAATTATGCTAAGTGAAGTAAGTCAATCAGAGAAAGAAAATTAGCATATGGTTTCACTCATATGTGGAACATAAGGAATAGGGCAGAGAATAATAGGGGAAGGGAGGGAAAACTGAATGGGAAATAAATAGAGAGGGAGACAAACCATATGAAATTCTTGAATCCCAGAAACAAACTGAGGGTTGTGAAAGAGGAGGTGCAGGGTGGAGGGATGTGGTAACTGGGTGCTGGGCATTCAAGAGGGCTTGTGATGTGATGAGCACTGGGTGTTATACGCAACTAATGATTGTTGAACAATATTTCAAGAAGTAATGATGTAATACATGTAGGCTAATTGAATTTAAATAAAATAAGATTTTAAGATGTGCTGTTCTAGCTAGTCTTTTGAATCTGTAGATTATAAGCCTTATGGCAGTATTTATGGAAGGGCATTTGGGGTTTGGAGGGGTGTAATAATGGAGAGATGTGGTGAAGAATATCCTGAGGTATTTTCCTAGAATGACTACCATTTTAGATCCATCTGTGGTAAACCATGGTTACTGACAGATGTGTGTCTCTCTCATGTTCCTTTGATGAGTTAGGAAGTAAGAGAAGTTGAGATCACCTGCCCTATACAAATGTTAATTCAGTACTGCCTCATCTAACTATGAATTTTGAATTTGAATTCTTAAGGTTATTTGAAAAGCAAGGTCTTAGGTTCTCTAGTCCATTAACCTTTATTATAAATTCCAATAACCATCACTTGAAAAAAATTATGTTATTCACAATTTTGTGCAACAATTGCCCTTCCCTTCAGATTGAAAATAAGCAGTCTTTATTCATATTCACTAATGCAACATTTCTTCCGTTGTCATAAAAGCTGTGTGTAACTGCTGTGAATATTCTAATGTAGCACTCTGAAGTCTATTCTCAAAAATGTCTTAATAAGCACTGGTAGATGAAATAAGAAAAATCCTAAATGTAAGACAATAAAAAACAGATTGCATTATTTGACGTCGGTTTTAATTTTACCCTTACATTTATTTTGGATTCTCTTCAATGGCCATAACGGTGACAAATGGTGTCATTGTAAATATTAACACTGATGAGAACCTATTTCCCAATTTCTGACCCAGCAGCTCCCCTCTGCAGCTTACTTAAGGCTGGAAATACATGATGTTCCCTTAAGTCTGATCTGTGGGATAAACCTTTTCAGTGCTTGCCTTGGCTTGGAGGCAGTCAGGGTATGTTTCGAAGGACTGTGCTTGGAGAAAGTAAAATGAGAAAAGTGACAGGACCACAATGCTGTGTTTAAATACATTGAGAATCTGGGTGCTTGCGTGGCTCAGTGGGTCTGCCTTCCGCTCGGGTCATGATCTCAGGGTCCTGGGATCGAGGCCCACATCGGGCTCTCCACGCTCTTGCTCTCTCTGCCTACTTGTGATCTCTCTCTCTGTCAAATAAATAAATAAAATCTTAAAAACACATACATACATACATACATTGAGAATCTAATGATTACTACCAAGTATCAAGGAGTTCATAGTTAAGTAAGGTGAGAGTAAATCTAAAAAAAAAAAAAAAAAATGAAGAGCTATTTATTTTCAGATCTTAGGAGGAAGATGTAAATTAAGAGTATATTTGTTGTCTTTCTAGCCATGAGGACTGCAAAAGGAGTTTGAGGTGATTTGAATTTATAAGTCCTCTTTAGACTGAATAGTTCTCCACACTTTTATACAATAATTATTAGTTAACCATTATTATTATTTTATTACTATTTTGCATAAGAAAAAATTTAACAGAGAACAACCTGGTGGTTCCCAGAGGGAAGGTGGGGGGGGTGAAATAAGAGAAGGGGATTAAGAGTTAATTAAGAGTTAATGAAGTGATGAGCCCCGACAAATGTACAGAAGCACTTAATCGCTATATTGTACATCTGAAACTACCGTAACACAGCATGCTAATTATACTTGAATTTAAGAAAAGAACAAGAACACATTTGTAAGAAGTTCTGATTGGATCTTTTCACAAAGATGAAAGGAGTTGGTGTCAGTAACAGCCAGGAACTCGGCTTCCGCTCTGCTCTGCTGTTAATGTATATTTAGAAATTCTGCAGCTTAAAAAAAAAAAGCTTTTCCATCCTTATTATCTTTTGGCTGATTGTTAGTGACTAAATAAGGTTACTGATTTTTTCAAGTGTTTTCACTTTCTTAGCTAAATCTATATTATTAGAGAAGGTAAATGAACTGATTTCTAAGTTCACTTCTATTTCCTTTTTTTTTTTTTAAGTATTTTATTTATGTGACAGAGAGAAACACAGCCAGAGAGGGAACACAAGCAGGGGCAGTGAGAGAGGGAGAAGCAGGCTTCCCGCTGAGCAGGGAGCTAGATGCAGGGCTCCATCCAGGGACTCCAGGATCATGACCTGAGCTGAAGGCAGACGCTTAATGACTGAGCCACCCAGGCGACCCGTTCACTTCTGTTTCTAAACCAAAAATGATGCTCCTTTGAACAATACACCCATGACAGTTCCCTTCTCATTTGTCCCTACCATATGAAAAAACTTTTCTAAGGCACAAAAATTATTTAAGAGCTTGTCATAAACTAACTTGTAATGGGGATGAATTTAATTTTATTTCTGTAGCAATGGTCTCATGTATCCTTGCTTAAATATGAATTTAAAATATGAAATATCTTTTCTTTGGCATAATAGATAAGCTCTTTTGGATATAAATAGGAGTGAGGTTTCCAATATAAAGTTTCCAATATAAAGGTTTCCAATATAAACAAATTTTAAATACCTCCACGTTGTTAAGAACTGTGCTAGACTATTTCAGGACAGGCAAAAGCAGTGGCAAAATACCAATTTCATGAATTTTAGTTGCTCATCTTCTTCTGAGGTATATAAGAAAATGAAAAATCAAAAACATTTAAGATACCTCTAGAAAGAATTGGGGAGATGTTTCCTTCTCACCCCAAGTCAAATGAGAATGTTCTAAAGATATCCTTCATTGATCTTGCAAGAGGTCACCTGGGATTTAGAAGAGCCTGAAGCTATGATATTCTGTTTCTGCCTGAGCAATTTGTAGGCAGTTGGCTAGGACTCTAGGTGCTGGATTGACTGCCTACCAAAGAGGTTGCTTACTGCATAAGAATGAAATCCCTTCCTCCTAGTGATGGGAGCAAAACTCCTCATTTTTTATGAACCATAGTGGAAAGCGGGAGGGAGTCAGCCCAAGGTGAATTTAAAGGGGGTTTTGCTAGTACTGTTGCCTGAAGGTAGAGTTTCTGTGGAGCGTGTGGGGTTAAGGATTAACATCAGAAAATTAACATCAGAATATCAGCTGGACAAGTACATTGACATATCTTCAGTCACAGTGGAGGATTTCCATGTAGCCCATATAAGCATCCAACAAGATAAAGTATTACCCTTATCTTGCAAGTACCATGGAAGGGGGCCCCATGGCCAGGTAGTATGTGAGGCAAAGAAGGCCTCCCCATCCCCTCCCTTAGCCTTTTCCATCCCTTGATATAACTCCCTAAATGATTCTGGGAACAGAGGGAGGTAATGGGGGTCAGCATGAGAGAAGATTCTGACCTTTCCTTTGTCCTCAATGAAAAAGGCTAAGCACTACCAAGTTGAGCCTTATGTTCTGTTGGGGAAAATTAGGAGTTCCCTGGATTGGATGATTTTGTTACTAAAATGGTGATAATTTAGCATGTGAGAGCAATGTGAAAATATTATCTGGAAGTAAAAGGGAAATATTTTGTGTAAGGGTTAGAGAAGCATGAGTCCATGGTTCAGGTTTAAGAGAACAGTGTGGGTAAAAAAGTAAATTGTTCGGTGCCTGGGTGGCTCGGTGGGTTAAAGCCTCTGCCTTCAGCTCAGGTCATGATCTCAGGGTCCTGGGATCAAGGCCCGCATCGGGCTCTCTGCTCATCAGGGAGCCTGCTTCCTCCTCTCTCTCTGCCAACCTGTGATCTCTCTCTGTGAGTCAAATAAATAAATAAAAATCTAAAAAAAAAAAGAAAAAAGTAAATTGTTTTTTGATTGTATTCCGTGGAGTTCCTCCCATTCACTATAATGATTAAAGTCACTATAAAGATGCATAAAATTCATTCACAGTATGTAAATAGAATTCTGGTCTGCCGCACTTATGTCTACAAGAGAGGGAGGATGACATAAATATGACGGATATTAACATTACGTACTTAAATTTGACTTTGGAAAGTGACTCTCCTTCAATCTGACATCCCCCCCCCCCTCTTATTTTACTTCTCTGTTTTGTATACCACATATCCTGGTTCAGGCTTTTTAATTTAACTTAATACTGGGACAAAGCTAAGGACATGCCAAAGAAGAGAGCGGATGATCTCATTGACAAGTGGTGAGAAACTATCTTTTTGAAGGTTATATACGGTTCGCTATAGTCTCTCAAGTCTTCAGGAAGAGTGATTGTTCTCTTATTTTTTTTTTCCCAAGACCCTAACCACACCCTCTACTTTCCTTTTTACAAGAATTATTTAGGAGAAACTCCAATCAAGATGTTTCTCTTACTACTTCTGTTACAACGAGCCACACCCCAAAGGGAGGGGTAGTTCAGTTGGTCTGCTTATGCTGCAGCTCTCTTTCCATGTTGTTTTATGGAACCAGTATAAATTATGGATCACAAACACATTATTATTTTTGCCAGTAGCCCACTGAGTGCATAATTTTCCACTCAGATTTCCTGTATAATCTGCTCCCCCATCATCACAAGAAGTTTTTGCTTTGTTACAGCAAACCAAGTGGTCGTACACATCTTCAGTTTTGTGTTGGTAAACCATTTCTCTTCAAAGTTCCACACTGGTCTGACTCTGGTACAAGTTCATTCGTTCGTTTGTTCGTTCATTCGTTCATTCCTTCCTTCCTTCCTCCCTCCCTCCCTCCTTTCCTTCCTTCTTTGGCAGTAAGTATAAAACTGTGGCTAGTGATTTTTATATATTATTACTACTAACAAGGTTTTTTTTTTAGTCATAACTAATTACCCCCCCCCTTTCTGTTGGTACATAGAGATAAAGCCTGGGGAACAGTAACCTTCTGAAAGCTTCTCGAAAAAATAACTAAGTGATATTTCAGTCTAATAGCACAAAGCTATGCACTTGTCACATGAACAAAGTATTGACCCACATTGCTTTCTGTGTCCTTACAAGATTCATGGAAATAAATTATATTTTGTTCCATTGTGTTTCTTTTCTTTTTTTTTTTTCTATTTGTGTTCCTTTCTTTTCTATTTGTCAGCCATCATACTGTCTACTATTGTGGTATCGAGAAATTGAATTCCATTTCTGACTCATTGCTTTGCTTTTCCTATTTGTGCTTATCATGGTCCCAGACCATTTACAAAGGAACCACACGACTTCCACTGAAGCTGGTGTGCAGTACTTTTGCTCTTTCCCCTCCCCTCCTCCCTCTCATCCCCCAATAACTTCTTCATTTTCTTAGTTTCTCTAGTTCTTACTGCCGTCTCCCTCTGGAATTTTTTTTTAATTTTATCTTATTATTTTTCATGATCTCAAAGGTTGGGAAAGAATGGGTAAGAATGCAAACTGAGAAATTAAAGTTCTGTTTTTTAATAATACTTTTCCATGAAGTCTTTCCTTGCCATCTAATAATAATAAAAAAATGGAGTTGTTGAAAATGAACTCAACTAATTAAAAAGAGAACACACTCTGGTTACACTGTAAATAGAATTAGAGTACACTAGGTGTGACTTGCAACCCTAATCATTGCACTTGTTATTCTTTCAAATTCAGGGGGGGATATATAAAGGGGAAAAAAAAAAACCTTTGCTTTCAGAACACACAGACTTTTACTCCCTGAACGACATGCATACATAGCAAAGGTACTGACGGAGGTGGCCAAGGGCATATTCTCTTTCATGACCTCGTTGCTGTTTCCAGTGTTCTGCTTCTTCCATCTTTCTTTTCTCATCATCCTTCTCATCAATATGGAGCTTGACTATGAGTACAAATGCCCAATTCTGAACTTCACTTGTTCTCAAAAAGGAACAGGCATAGCAGTATATTGAAGAGGCAAACAGAGATATGCTTCCTCCTCTCTATTTTGTCCATCTGAACCCCAGATTCAACACTTACTGTCTTTCCCATTTTCTTTCTCCATGCCTATCCTCTAGAGTACTCACCGGAGAGCAGATACTGTGAAGACTGTTTTATTCTTTGAAATATTTATTTTCTGGTAGGCAAAGTAGGTATTATGATAGTAACCAGTGAAATTGTGATCTATAATGATTTCAATGTATAACTGCTACTTTAAGTCTGAGAAGGTGATTGACCCCTCCTTCGGAGAAGGATTACACTACTTGTACAAGTTAAAACTATGAATCTAAGTGCTCAATGTATTTAAAACCCCACCAAGTTTGCCCTTCCTTTTGTCTAACAAGTCTAGTAAACAACCAAAGCTCTGATACAAGGTGACTCTGGAAAATCCACATCCATGCTTTATAGGAAGTAAACCAAGAAGTTTTCCTCTTCAACAAGAAGCTTCCAGGAAGGGAAACCACCATCAAAAATAAGATGATTTCTTGGAGTACCTGGGTGGCTCAGAGTGTCCAACTTTTGATTTTTGGCTCAGGTCATGACCTCAGGGTTATGAGATCGAGCCACATGTCATGCTCCATGCTTAGTGTACAGTCTGCTTGAGATTCTCACTCTCCCTTTGACATTTTTCGTGAATAAATAAATAAATCTTAAAAAAAAAAAGTAAGGCAATCTCTCATTTAAACAGGTACTTCCTTAGTGTCACTTGCTACAGCCTGTGCTATGGGGTGAAAAAAACCTGCCTTCAGTGAGGTTATGATCTGGTAGATATATAATAGAAAGGGAACAAAAAGGGTAACCCTAGAACCTACGTAGGACAGAAAAGTAAGGCTGCCATGGAAGGCCTAGGATTGAATAGTGTCCCTACGTATGTCTGCAGCAGAAGGTCTGGGACCTTCCTGCTCACCATGTGGATATCTGAATTCTAACACTCAGGGTCTTCTTCCTGCACTGGAGATCCCCATGTCAGGGCCCCTAGTCAGTTGCAGGTGAAAGATGTTTTCTCTTGCTGGGAATAATTTACTGGCATCTCAGTTTTAACCCTGGATTTATTCTTCATTGAAACATTGTTGTACAAAGTTGATAGATTCTATAGAATTGCCAAACCATGAAATAGTGAAATTTCATATTGTGAAATTTTATTAGTGAAATACGGAGAGAGATAGAGACAGCTACTGGCAGAGAGAGAAAGAAAAATGTAATTCTTTTCATTTTATGAACCTATTAACACTATTTTCATTTCCCAGTCTATTTTGAAGCTAGAAATCTGTTAATGCTTTGTACGTAGGTGTGGTATCTGCAGGAGATAGTGATTGTGGGGATTAGGGCACACATTCTGCATGCCATTCCCTGTGCCCTCTTAGTCAATGTCTTTAAGCTTTTATTTGTCTAAATGGAAATGTGCAATATAATAATACCTCCTGTATAGAATCACTGTGAAGATAAATATGTTCATGCTCAGCTCCTGCCATCTCTACAACTCATGGGCCACTCTTTGCTCACAGCACCCCTGGGCACGTGTGGGACTCCAAGTTGTTCTCTGACAGGTTAAATGTGTCCCTTACTCCTGGCTGTCCCCTTCCTATTCCCTCTGTCAGGAATGTTGAGCCTCCAGACAGTTGTCTTCCTTACGTTCTCATTTAGGTCATTCCTCAAATCATCAGATGGGCCTTTCTTGGCCACCTTAGTAACAATTGGCTCATTATTCTCTTACTGCTTGGTTTTACTTTAAGTGCACTTGTCATTGGAATTAGATTATATTTTTTCTCTGATAAGTACTTATCACTATCTCTCCACCACTAGAAAGTAAGCTCCAAAAGGACAGGAACTTTGCTGTTGATGCATCATTATATCTGAAACATCTGTGATAGTGCCTGACACTAAAAAGACATTCGGTAAGCATCATTTCAGTGAAAAAAGGCACAAATGAATAAATGTTTATGGATTCCTGAGCCGACTCCTTGTCATATAATAAGAACTCAAATTATGTTATTACCAGTATGATTATTACAAATTGATGCCAACCTATGATAAATCACAGGATGAAGCCCATTTTTGATTCACAACAATTTCTATACACGGTCCTGTTCATTTTTTCTCGCCTCCATTTTTTTTTTAAGTGAGAACTGGAATCAGTATATTTGACTGGTTTATCTATTTTCTAAAATCAAATAGAAAAATATTTATTCTGCTGCACAGAATGTGTGCATCGGACATTGTGAATCTGTCCCGGGATAGACTGTGGCAGCTGTTTTCCATCATTCTTAGATTTGCACTGGTAGTGTCATGTCTCAGTGATAACTTTCATTTACATTTAAGTACTGGTTTATTTCTGTGAAGACTCTTCTGCCCTTTGGGATAATAATCTGTGTGCACATATACAGTTTATCCACCAATTATTGTTTTTGCTGCTCCTGTGCTAGTTGCCATATCTTGTACCTACCATCAACCTGATTTTCACAAAACTGTAAATTCCATGAGGAAAGGAGTCTGTCTACTTCAAGAGTGCAACCTACAGGCTTATAATATATGTTTGTTGACAAAGTATTTATTTACACGCTTATTGTGGTGGCTAAAATTAGATTATCTCTTAATCTTTTTTTTTTAAAGATTTTATTTATCTATTTGACAGAGAGAAACAGAGCTAGAGAGGGAACACAAGCAGAGGGACTGAGAGAGGAAGAAGCAGGCTTCCCGCTGAGCAGGAATCCCGATGTGGGACTCGATCCCAGGTCTCCGGGATCATGACCTGAGCTGAAGCAGTTGCTTAACCAACTGAGCCACCCAGGCGCCCCAAGATTATCCCTTAATCTTTCTAACATGTCCTTCATTGTAGCCAAAAAATAAAAAAATAAAAAATGCCTTGCTTCCATTGCTTATCTGACTTTCTAAGAAATTTACATTATTAAATGATTTTATGAGGTTTATGCAACTTTATTTTCCTCATGTTTGGATTAGCTACCAAACATTATGGTATTATTTCTACTTACAATTTCTAATCAAATTTTCATTGTTTATAATTTTAGAATTTATAACTGATAAATTAATTATTGTGTTAGATCCAAGAGTTTTTCAACTTGAAAAAAATTGTTAATGTACAATGCTATGTTTACTGTTCCTCTTTCCTTCATCGTTAAGAGTATTTTAGGTGTATGTTTTGCTTTGTTATTTAATTACAGTTTATGGCTACTGCAAATGCCTGATGAAATTTCCCAAGTTTTTTTTTTTTTTTTTTTTTTTTTTTTTTTTTTTTTTTTTTTTTTTTTTTTTTTTTTTTTTTTTTTTTTTTTTTTTTTTTTTTTTTTTTTTTTTTTTTTTTTTT